>OX621217.1:8109085-8194164 GCA_951640565.1 Petrophora chlorosata | reverse complement strand
GGTACACAGATTAATAGTAGTTTCAGCAAAAATTAGCAAATAGCGTATTTTTCAAAATTTTAATACTTCAAAAATTCATAACAAATCCAAATTTCGGTCTATCGTTTCAGGAATTAGTGTTCTGTGCTCCGGGAGAGCTCCCGCGTCGAGCCCCATCGTTAAAACGCTGAAATTCAGCAAAACTGTTCGCAACTTTTCTTTGCTTACATCGAAAATTCTACATAGGAGGGTGCAGTCGAAAGTAATCTAACGTTTCAAAATCAAAATAGTTATACTTACATAGGCTTGCCGCACCATTTTGGAAGCGCAGCCGCGACCGCTACAGGACCTGAAAAGTATGTACACAGATTAATAGTAGTTTCAGCAAAAATTAGCAAATAGCGTATTTTTCAAAATTTTAATACTTCAAAAATTCATAACAAATCCAAATTTCGGTCTATCGTTTCAGGAATTAGTGTTCTGTGCTCCGGGAGAGCTCCCGCGTCGAGCCCCATCGTTAAAACGCTGAAATTCAGCAAAACTGTTCGCAACTTTTCTTTGCTTACATCGAAAATTCTACATAGGAGGGTGCAGTCGAAAGTAATCTAACGTTTCAAAATCAAAATAGTTATACTTACATAGGCTTGCCGCACCATTTTGGAAGCGCAGCCGCGACCGCTACAGGACCTGAAAAAGAAAGTACACAGATTAATAGTAGTTTCAGCAAAAATTAGCAAATAGCGTATTTTTCAAAATTTTAATACTTCAAAAATTCATAACAAATCCAAATTTCGGTCTATCGTTTCAGGAATTAGTGTTCTGTGCTCCGGGAGAGCTCCCGCGTCGAGCCCCATCGTTAAAACGCTGAAATTCAGCAAAACTGTTCGCAACTTTTCTTTGCTTACATCGAAAATTCTACATAGGAGGGTGCAGTCGAAAGTAATCTAACGTTTCAAAATCAAAATAGTTATACTTACATAGGCTTGCCGCACCATTTTGGAAGCGCAGCCGCGACCGCTACAGGACCTGAAAAAGAAAGTACACAGATTAATAGTAGTTTCAGCAAAAATTAGCAAATAGCGTATTTTTCAAAATTTTAATACTTCAAAAATTCATAACAAATCCAAATTTCGGTCTATCGTTTCAGGAATTAGTGTTCTGTGCTCCGGGAGAGCTCCCGCGTCGAGCCCCATCGTTAAAACGCTGAAATTCAGCAAAACTGTTCGCAACTTTTCTTTGCTTACATCGAAAATTCTACATAGGAGGGTGCAGTCGAAAGTAATCTAACGTTTCAAAATCAAAATAGTTATACTTACATAGGCTTGCCGCACCATTTTGGAAGCGCAGCCGCGACCGCTACAGGACCTGAAAAAGAAAGTACACAGATTAATAGTAGTTTCAGCAAAAATTAGCAAATAGCGTATTTTTCAAAATTTTAATACTTCAAAAATTCATAACAAATCCAAATTTCGGTCTATCGTTTCAGGAATTAGTGTTCTGTGCTCCGGGAGAGCTCCCGCGTCGAGCCCCATCGTTAAAACGCTGAAATTCAGCAAAACTGTTCGCAACTTTTCTTTGCTTACATCGAAAATTCTACATAGGAGGGTGCAGTCGAAAGTAATCTAACGTTTCAAAATCAAAATAGTTATACTTACATAGGCTTGCCGCACCATTTTGGAAGCGCAGCCGCGACCGCTACAGGACCTGAAAAAGAAAGTACACAGATTAATAGTAGTTTCAGCAAAAATTAGCAAATAGCGTATTTTTCAAAATTTTAATACTTCAAAAATTCATAACAAATCCAAATTTCGGTCTATCGTTTCAGGAATTAGTGTTCTGTGCTCCGGGAGAGCTCCCGCGTCGAGCCCCATCGTTAAAACGCTGAAATTCAGCAAAACTGTTCGCAACTTTTCTTTGCTTACATCGAAAATTCTACATAGGAGGGTGCAGTCGAAAGTAATCTAACGTTTCAAAATCAAAATAGTTATACTTACATAGGCTTGCCGCACCATTTTGGAAGCGCAGCCGCGACCGCTACAGGACCTGAAAAAGAAAGTACACAGATTAATAGTAGTTTCAGCAAAAATTAGCAAATAGCGTATTTTTCAAAATTTTAATACTTCAAAAATTCATAACAAATCCAAATTTCGGTCTATCGTTTCAGGAATTAGTGTTCTGTGCTCCGGGAGAGCTCCCGCGTCGAGCCCCATCGTTAAAACGCTGAAATTCAGCAAAACTGTTCGCAACTTTTCTTTGCTTACATCGAAAATTCTACATAGGAGGGTGCAGTCGAAAGTAATCTAACGTTTCAAAATCAAAATAGTTATACTTACATAGGCTTGCCGCACCATTTTGGAAGCGCAGCCGCGACCGCTACAGGACCTGAAAAAGAAAGTACACAGATTAATAGTAGTTTCAGCAAAAATTAGCAAATAGCGTATTTTTCAAAATTTTAATACTTCAAAAATTCATAACAAATCCAAATTTCGGTCTATCGTTTCAGGAATTAGTGTTCTGTGCTCCGGGAGAGCTCCCGCGTCGAGCCCCATCGTTAAAACGCTGAAATTCAGCAAAACTGTTCGCAACTTTTCTTTGCTTACATCGAAAATTCTACATAGGAGGGTGCAGTCGAAAGTAATCTAACGTTTCAAAATCAAAATAGTTATACTTACATAGGCTTGCCGCACCATTTTGGAAGCGCAGCCGCGACCGCTACAGGACCTGAAAAAGAAAGTACACAGATTAATAGTAGTTTCAGCAAAAATTAGCAAATAGCGTATTTTTCAAAATTTTAATACTTCAAAAATTCATAACAAATCCAAATTTCGGTCTATCGTTTCAGGAATTAGTGTTCTGTGCTCCGGGAGAGCTCCCGCGTCGAGCCCCATCGTTAAAACGCTGAAATTCAGCAAAACTGTTCGCAACTTTTCTTTGCTTACATCGAAAATTCTACATAGGAGGGTGCAGTCGAAAGTAATCTAACGTTTCAAAATCAAAATAGTTATACTTACATAGGCTTGCCGCACCATTTTGGAAGCGCAGCCGCGACCGCTACAGGACCTGAAAAAGAAAGTACACAGATTAATAGTAGTTTCAGCAAAAATTAGCAAATAGCGTATTTTTCAAAATTTTAATACTTCAAAAATTCATAACAAATCCAAATTTCGGTCTATCGTTTCAGGAATTAGTGTTCTGTGCTCCGGGAGAGCTCCCGCGTCGAGCCCCATCGTTAAAACGCTGAAATTCAGCAAAACTGTTCGCAACTTTTCTTTGCTTACATCGAAAATTCTACATAGGAGGGTGCAGTCGAAAGTAATCTAACGTTTCAAAATCAAAATAGTTATACTTACATAGGCTTGCCGCACCATTTTGGAAGCGCAGCCGCGACCGCTACAGGACCTGAAAAAGAAAGTACACAGATTAATAGTAGTTTCAGCAAAAATTAGCAAATAGCGTATTTTTCAAAATTTTAATACTTCAAAAATTCATAACAAATCCAAATTTCGGTCTATCGTTTCAGGAATTAGTGTTCTGTGCTCCGGGAGAGCTCCCGCGTCGAGCCCCATCGTTTAAAACGCTGAAATTCAGCAAAACTGTTCGCAACTTTTCTTTGCTTACATCGAAAATTCTACATAGGAGGGTGCAGTCGAAAGTAATCTAACGTTTCAAAATCAAAATAGTTATACTTACATAGGCTTGCCGCACCATTTTGGAAGCGCAGCCGCGACCGCTACAGGACCTGAAAAAGAAAGTACACAGATTAATAGTAGTTTCAGCAAAAATTAGCAAATAGCGTATTTTTCAAAATTTTAATACTTCAAAAATTCATAACAAATCCAAATTTCGGTCTATCGTTTCAGGAATTAGTGTTCTGTGCTCCGGGAGAGCTCCCGCGTCGAGCCCCATCGTTAAAACGCTGAAATTCAGCAAAACTGTTCGCAACTTTTCTTTGCTTACATCGAAAATTCTACATAGGAGGGTGCAGTCGAAAGTAATCTAACGAACGTTTCAAAATCAAAATAGTTATACTTACATAGGCTTGCCGCACCATTTTGGAAGCGCAGCCGCGACCGCTACAGGACCTGAAAAAGAAAGTACACAGATTAATAGTAGTTTCAGCAAAAATTAGCAAATAGCGTATTTTTCAAAATTTTAATACTTCAAAAATTCATAACAAATCCAAATTTCGGTCTATCGTTTCAGGAATTAGTGTTCTGTGCTCCGGGAGAGCTCCCGCGTCGAGCCCCATCGTTAAAACGCTGAAATTCAGCAAAACTGTTCGCAACTTTTCTTTGCTTACATCGAAAATTCTACATAGGAGGGTGCAGTCGAAAGTAATCTAACGTTTCAAAATCAAAATAGTTATACTTACATAGGCTTGCCGCACCATTTTGGAAGCGCAGCCGCGACCGCTACAGGACCTGAAAAAGAAAGTACACAGATTAATAGTAGTTTCAGCAAAAATTAGCAAATAGCGTATTTTTCAAAATTTTAATACTTCAAAAATTCATAACAAATCCAAATTTCGGTCTATCGTTTCAGGAATTAGTGTTCTGTGCTCCGGGAGAGCTCCCGCGTCGAGCCCCATCGTTAAAACGCTGAAATTCAGCAAAACTGTTCGCAACTTTTCTTTGCTTACATCGAAAATTCTACATAGGAGGGTGCAGTCGAAAGTAATCTAACGTTTCAAAATCAAAATAGTTATACTTACATAGGCTTGCCGCACCATTTTGGAAGCGCAGCCGCGACCGCTACAGGACCTGAAAAAGAAAGTACACAGATTAATAGTAGTTTCAGCAAAAATTAGCAAATAGCGTATTTTTCAAAATTTTAATACTTCAAAAATTCATAACAAATCCAAATTTCGGTCTATCGTTTCAGGAATTAGTGTTCTGTGCTCCGGGAGAGCTCCCGCGTCGAGCCCCATCGTTAAAACGCTGAAATTCAGCAAAACTGTTCGCAACTTTTCTTTGCTTACATCGAAAATTCTACATAGGAGGGTGCAGTCGAAAGTAATCTAACGTTTCAAAATCAAAATAGTTATACTTACATAGGCTTGCCGCACCATTTTGGAAGCGCAGCCGCGACCGCTACAGGACCTGAAAAAGAAAGTACACAGATTAATAGTAGTTTCAGCAAAATTAGCAAATAGCGTATTTTTCAAAATTTTAATACTTCAAAATTCATAACAAATCCAAATTTCGGTCTATCGTTTCAGGAATTAGTGTTCTGTGCTCCGGGAGAGCTCCCGCGTCGAGCCCCATCGTTAAAACGCTGAAATTCAGCAAAACTGTTCGCAACTTTTCTTTGCTTACATCGAAAATTCTACATAGGAGGGTGCAGTCGAAAGTAATCTAACGTTTCAAAATCAAAATAGTTATACTTACATAGGCTTGCCGCACCATTTTGGAAGCGCAGCCGCGACCGCTACAGGACCTGAAAAAGAAAGTACACAGATTAATAGTAGTTTCAGCAAAAATTAGCAAATAGCGTATTTTTCAAAATTTTAATACTTCAAAAATTCATAACAAATCCAAATTTCGGTCTATCGTTTCAGGAATTAGTGTTCTGTGCTCCGGGAGAGCTCCCGCGTCGAGCCCCATCGTTAAAACGCTGAAATTCAGCAAAACTGTTCGCAACTTTTCTTTGCTTACATCGAAAATTCTACATAGGAGGGTGCAGTCGAAAGTAATCTAACGTTTCAAAATCAAAATAGTTATACTTACATAGGCTTGCCGCACCATTTTGGAAGCGCAGCCGCGACCGCTACAGGACCTGAAAAAGAAAGTACACAGATTAATAGTAGTTTCAGCAAAAATTAGCAAATAGCGTATTTTTCAAAATTTTAATACTTCAAAAATTCATAACAAATCCAAATTTCGGTCTATCGTTTCAGGAATTAGTGTTCTGTGCTCCGGGAGAGCTCCCGCGTCGAGCCCCATCGTTAAAACGCTGAAATTCAGCAAAACTGTTCGCAACTTTTCTTTGCTTACATCGAAAATTCTACATAGGAGGGTGCAGTCGAAAGTAATCTAACGTTTCAAAATCAAAATAGTTATACTTACATAGGCTTGCCGCACCATTTTGGAAGCGCAGCCGCGACCGCTACAGGACCTGAAAAAGAAAGTACACAGATTAATAGTAGTTTCAGCAAAAATTAGCAAATAGCGTATTTTTCAAAATTTTAATACTTCAAAAATTCATAACAAATCCAAATTTCGGTCTATCGTTTCAGGAATTAGTGTTCTGTGCTCCGGGAGAGCTCCCGCGTCGAGCCCCATCGTTAAAACGCTGAAATTCAGCAAAACTGTTCGCAACTTTTCTTTGCTTACATCGAAAATTCTACATAGGAGGGTGCAGTCGAAAGTAATCTAACGTTTCAAAATCAAAATAGTTATACTTACATAGGCTTGCCGCACCATTTTGGAAGCGCAGCCGCGACCGCTACAGGACCTGAAAAGAAAGTACACAGATTAATAGTAGTTTCAGCAAAAATTAGCAAATAGCGTATTTTTCAAAATTTTAATACTTCAAAAATTCATAACAAATCCAAATTTCGGTCTATCGTTTCAGGAATTAGTGTTCTGTGCTCCGGAGAGCTCCCGCGTCGAGCCCCATCGTTAAAACGCTGAAATTCAGCAAAACTGTTCGCAACTTTTCTTTGCTTACATCGAAAATTCTACATAGGAGGGTGCAGTCGAAAGTAATCTAACGTTTCAAAATCAAAATAGTTATACTTACATAGGCTTGCCGCACCATTTTGGAAGCGCAGCCGCGACCGCTACAGGACCTGAAAAAGAAAGTACACAGATTAATAGTAGTTTCAGCAAAAATTAGCAAATAGCGTATTTTTCAAAATTTTAATACTTCAAAAATTCATAACAAATCCAAATTTCGGTCTATCGTTTCAGGAATTAGTGTTCTGTGCTCCGGGAGAGCTCCCGCGTCGAGCCCCATCGTTAAAACGCTGAAATTCAGCAAAACTGTTCGCAACTTTTCTTTGCTTACATCGAAAATTCTACATAGGAGGGTGCAGTCGAAAGTAATCTAACGTTTCAAAATCAAAATAGTTATACTTACATAGGCTTGCCGCACCATTTTGGAAGCGCAGCCGCGACCGCTACAGGACCTGAAAAAGAAAGTACACAGATTAATAGTAGTTTCAGCAAAAATTAGCAAATAGCGTATTTTTCAAAATTTTAATACTTCAAAAATTCATAACAAATCCAAATTTCGGTCTATCGTTTCAGGAATTAGTGTTCTGTGCTCCGGGAGAGCTCCCGCGTCGAGCCCCATCGTTAAAACGCTGAAATTCAGCAAAACTGTTCGCAACTTTTCTTTGCTTACATCGAAAATTCTACATAGGAGGGTGCAGTCGAAAGTAATCTAACGTTTCAAAATCAAAATAGTTATACTTACATAGGCTTGCCGCACCATTTTGGAAGCGCAGCCGCGACCGCTACAGGACCTGAAAAAGAAAGTACACAGATTAATAGTAGTTTCAGCAAAAATTAGCAAATAGCGTATTTTTCAAAATTTTAATACTTCAAAAATTCATAACAAATCCAAATTTCGGTCTATCGTTTCAGGAATTAGTGTTCTGTGCTCCGGGAGAGCTCCCGCGTCGAGCCCCATCGTTAAAACGCTGAAATTCAGCAAAACTGTTCGCAACTTTTCTTTGCTTACATCGAAAATTCTACATAGGAGGGTGCAGTCGAAAGTAATCTAACGTTTCAAAATCAAAATAGTTATACTTACATAGGCTTGCCGCACCATTTTGGAAGCGCAGCCGCGACCGCTACAGGACCTGAAAAAGAAAGTACACAGATTAATAGTAGTTTCAGCAAAAATTAGCAAATAGCGTATTTTTCAAAATTTTAATACTTCAAAAATTCATAACAAATCAAATTTCGGTCTATCGTTTCAGGAATTAGTGTTCTGTGCTCCGGGAGAGCTCCCGCGTCGAGCCCCATCGTTAAAACGCTGAAATTCAGCAAAACTGTTCGCAACTTTTCTTTGCTTACATCGAAAATTCTACATAGGAGGGTGCAGTCGAAAGTAATCTAACGTTTCAAAATCAAAATAGTTATACTTACATAGGCTTGCCGCACCATTTTGGAAGCGCAGCCGCGACCGCTACAGGACCTGAAAAAGAAAGTACACAGATTAATAGTAGTTTCAGCAAAAATTAGCAAATAGCGTATTTTTCAAAATTTTAATACTTCAAAAATTCATAACAAGAATCCAAATTTCGGTCTATCGTTTCAGGAATTAGTGTTCTGTGCTCCGGGAGAGCTCCCGCGTCGAGCCCCATCGTTAAAACGCTGAAATTCAGCAAAACTGTTCGCAACTTTTCTTTGCTTACATCGAAAATTCTACATAGGAGGGTGCAGTCGAAAGTAATCTAACGTTTCAAAATCAAAATAGTTATACTTACATAGGCTTGCCGCACCATTTTGGAAGCGCAGCCGCGACCGCTACAGGACCTGAAAAAGAAAGTACACAGATTAATAGTAGTTTCAGCAAAAATTAGCAAATAGCGTATTTTTCAAAATTTTAATACTTCAAAAATTCATAACAAATCCAAATTTCGGTCTATCGTTTCAGGAATTAGTGTTCTGTGCTCCGGGAGAGCTCCCGCGTCGAGCCCCATCGTTAAAACGCTGAAATTCAGCAAAACTGTTCGCAACTTTTCTTTGCTTACATCGAAAATTCTACATAGGAGGGTGCAGTCGAAAGTAATCTAACGTTTCAAAATCAAAATAGTTATACTTACATAGGCTTGCCGCACCATTTTGGAAGCGCAGCCGCGACCGCTACAGGACCTGAAAAAGAAAGTACACAGATTAATAGTAGTTTCAGCAAAAATTAGCAAATAGCGTATTTTTCAAAATTTTAATACTTCAAAAATTCATAACAAATCCAAATTTCGGTCTATCGTTTCAGGAATTAGTGTTCTGTGCTCCGGGAGAGCTCCCGCGTCGAGCCCCATCGTTAAAACGCTGAAATTCAGCAAAACTGTTCGCAACTTTTCTTTGCTTACATCGAAAATTCTACATAGGAGGGTGCAGTCGAAAGTAATCTAACGTTTCAAAATCAAAATAGTTATACTTACATAGGCTTGCCGCACCATTTTGGAAGCGCAGCCGCGACCGCTACAGGACCTGAAAAAGAAAGTACACAGATTAATAGTAGTTTCAGCAAAAATTAGCAAATAGCGTATTTTTCAAAATTTTAATACTTCAAAAATTCATAACAAATCCAAATTTCGGTCTATCGTTTCAGGAATTAGTGTTCTGTGCTCCGGGAGAGCTCCCGCGTCGAGCCCCATCGTTAAAACGCTGAAATTCAGCAAAACTGTTCGCAACTTTTCTTTGCTTACATCGAAAATTCTACATAGGAGGGTGCAGTCGAAAGTAATCTAACGTTTCAAAATCAAAATAGTTATACTTACATAGGCTTGCCGCACCATTTTGGAAGCGCAGCCGCGACCGCTACAGGACCTGAAAAAGAAAGTACACAGATTAATAGTAGTTTCAGCAAAAATTAGCAAATAGCGTATTTTTCAAAATTTTAATACTTCAAAAATTCATAACAAATCCAAATTTCGGTCTATCGTTTCAGGAATTAGTGTTCTGTGCTCCGGGAGAGCTCCCGCGTCGAGCCCCATCGTTAAAACGCTGAAATTCAGCAAAACTGTTCGCAACTTTTCTTTGCTTACATCGAAAATTCTACATAGGAGGGTGCAGTCGAAAGTAATCTAACGTTTCAAAATCAAAATAGTTATACTTACATAGGCTTGCCGCACCATTTTGGAAGCGCAGCCGCGACCGCTACAGGACCTGAAAAAGAAAGTACACAGATTAATAGTAGTTTCAGCAAAAATTAGCAAATAGCGTATTTTTCAAAATTTTAATACTTCAAAAATTCATAACAAATCCAAATTTCGGTCTATCGTTTCAGGAATTAGTGTTCTGTGCTCCGGGAGAGCTCCCGCGTCGAGCCCCATCGTTAAAACGCTGAAATTCAGCAAAACTGTTCGCAACTTTTCTTTGCTTACATCGAAAATTCTACATAGGAGGGTGCAGTCGAAAGTAATCTAACGTTTCAAAATCAAAATAGTTATACTTACATAGGCTTGCCGCACCATTTTGGAAGCGCAGCCGCGACCGCTACAGGACCTGAAAAAGAAAGTACACAGATTAATAGTAGTTTCAGCAAAAATTAGCAAATAGCGTATTTTTCAAAATTTTAATACTTCAAAAATTCATAACAAATCCAAATTTCGGTCTATCGTTTCAGGAATTAGTGTTCTGTGCTCCGGGAGAGCTCCCGCGTCGAGCCCCATCGTTAAAACGCTGAAATTCAGCAAAACTGTTCGCAACTTTTCTTTGCTTACATCGAAAATTCTACATAGGAGGGTGCAGTCGAAAGTAATCTAACGTTTCAAAATCAAAATAGTTATACTTACATAGGCTTGCCGCACCATTTTGGAAGCGCAGCCGCGACCGCTACAGGACCTGAAAAAGAAAGTACACAGATTAATAGTAGTTTCAGCAAAAATTAGCAAATAGCGTATTTTTCAAAATTTTAATACTTCAAAAATTCATAACAAATCCAAATTTCGGTCTATCGTTTCAGGAATTAGTGTTCTGTGCTCCGGGAGAGCTCCCGCGTCGAGCCCCATCGTTAAAACGCTGAAATTCAGCAAAACTGTTCGCAACTTTTCTTTGCTTACATCGAAAATTCTACATAGGAGGGTGCAGTCGAAAGTAATCTAACGTTTCAAAATCAAAATAGTTATACTTACATAGGCTTGCCGCACCATTTTGGAAGCGCAGCCGCGACCGCTACAGGACCTGAAAAAGAAAGTACACAGATTAATAGTAGTTTCAGCAAAAATTAGCAAATAGCGTATTTTTCAAAATTTTAATACTTCAAAAATTCATAACAAATCCAAATTTCGGTCTATCGTTTCAGGAATTAGTGTTCTGTGCTCCGGGAGAGCTCCCGCGTCGAGCCCCATCGTTAAAACGCTGAAATTCAGCAAAACTGTTCGCAACTTTTCTTTGCTTACATCGAAAATTCTACATAGGAGGGTGCAGTCGAAAGTAATCTAACGTTTCAAAATCAAAATAGTTATACTTACATAGGCTTGCCGCACCATTTTGGAAGCGCAGCCGCGACCGCTACAGGACCTGAAAAAGAAAGTACACAGATTAATAGTAGTTTCAGCAAAAATTAGCAAATAGCGTATTTTTCAAAATTTTAATACTTCAAAAATTCATAACAAATCCAAATTTCGGTCTATCGTTTCAGGAATTAGTGTTCTGTGCTCCGGGAGAGCTCCCGCGTCGAGCCCCATCGTTAAAACGCTGAAATTCAGCAAAACTGTTCGCAACTTTTCTTTGCTTACATCGAAAATTCTACATAGGAGGGTGCAGTCGAAAGTAATCTAACGTTTCAAAATCAAAATAGTTATACTTACATAGGCTTGCCGCACCATTTTGGAAGCGCAGCCGCGACCGCTACAGGACCTGAAAAAGAAAGTACACAGATTAATAGTAGTTTCAGCAAAAATTAGCAAATAGCGTATTTTTCAAAATTTTAATACTTCAAAAATTCATAACAAATCCAAATTTCGGTCTATCGTTTCAGGAATTAGTGTTCTGTGCTCCGGGAGAGCTCCCGCGTCGAGCCCCATCGTTAAAACGCTGAAATTCAGCAAAACTGTTCGCAACTTTTCTTTGCTTACATCGAAAATTCTACATAGGAGGGTGCAGTCGAAAGTAATCTAACGTTTCAAAATCAAAATAGTTATACTTACATAGGCTTGCCGCACCATTTTGGAAGCGCAGCCGCGACCGCTACAGGACCTGAAAAAGAAAGTACACAGATTAATAGTAGTTTCAGCAAAAATTAGCAAATAGCGTATTTTTCAAAATTTTAATACTTCAAAAATTCATAACAAATCCAAATTTCGGTCTATCGTTTCAGGAATTAGTGTTCTGTGCTCCGGGAGAGCTCCCGCGTCGAGCCCCATCGTTAAAACGCTGAAATTCAGCAAAACTGTTCGCAACTTTTCTTTGCTTACATCGAAAATTCTACATAGGAGGGTGCAGTCGAAAGTAATCTAACGTTTCAAAATCAAAATAGTTATACTTACATAGGCTTGCCGCACCATTTTGGAAGCGCAGCCGCGACCGCTACAGGACCTGAAAAAGAAAGTACACAGATTAATAGTAGTTTCAGCAAAAATTAGCAAATAGCGTATTTTTCAAAATTTTAATACTTCAAAAATTCATAACAAATCCAAATTTCGGTCTATCGTTTCAGGAATTAGTGTTCTGTGCTCCGGGAGAGCTCCCGCGTCGAGCCCCATCGTTAAAACGCTGAAATTCAGCAAAACTGTTCGCAACTTTTCTTTGCTTACATCGAAAATTCTACATAGGAGGGTGCAGTCGAAAGTAATCTAACGTTTCAAAATCAAAATAGTTATACTTACATAGGCTTGCCGCACCATTTTGGAAGCGCAGCCGCGACCGCTACAGGACCTGAAAAAGAAAGTACACAGATTAATAGTAGTTTCAGCAAAAATTAGCAAATAGCGTATTTTTCAAAATTTTAATACTTCAAAAATTCATAACAAATCCAAATTTCGGTCTATCGTTTCAGGAATTAGTGTTCTGTGCTCCGGGAGAGCTCCCGCGTCGAGCCCCATCGTTAAAACGCTGAAATTCAGCAAAACTGTTCGCAACTTTTCTTTGCTTACATCGAAAATTCTACATAGGAGGGTGCAGTCGAAAGTAATCTAACGTTTCAAAATCAAAATAGTTATACTTACATAGGCTTGCCGCACCATTTTGGAAGCGCAGCCGCGACCGCTACAGGACCTGAAAAAGAAAGTACACAGATTAATAGTAGTTTCAGCAAAAATTAGCAAATAGCGTATTTTTCAAAATTTTAATACTTCAAAAATTCATAACAAATCCAAATTTCGGTCTATCGTTTCAGGAATTAGTGTTCTGTGCTCCGGGAGAGCTCCCGCGTCGAGCCCCATCGTTAAAACGCTGAAATTCAGCAAAACTGTTCGCAACTTTTCTTTGCTTACATCGAAAATTCTACATAGGAGGGTGCAGTCGAAAGTAATCTAACGTTTCAAAATCAAAATAGTTATACTTACATAGGCTTGCCGCACCATTTTGGAAGCGCAGCCGCGACCGCTACAGGACCTGAAAAAGAAAGTACACAGATTAATAGTAGTTTCAGCAAAAATTAGCAAATAGCGTATTTTTCAAAATTTTAATACTTCAAAAATTCATAACAAATCCAAATTTCGGTCTATCGTTTCAGGAATTAGTGTTCTGTGCTCCGGGAGAGCTCCCGCGTCGAGCCCCATCGTTAAAACGCTGAAATTCAGCAAAACTGTTCGCAACTTTTCTTTGCTTACATCGAAAATTCTACATAGGAGGGTGCAGTCGAAAGTAATCTAACGTTTCAAAATCAAAATAGTTATACTTACATAGGCTTGCCGCACCATTTTGGAAGCGCAGCCGCGACCGCTACAGGACCTGAAAAAGAAAGTACACAGATTAATAGTAGTTTCAGCAAAAATTAGCAAATAGCGTATTTTTCAAAATTTTAATACTTCAAAAATTCATAACAAATCCAAATTTCGGTCTATCGTTTCAGGAATTAGTGTTCTGTGCTCCGGGAGAGCTCCCGCGTCGAGCCCCATCGTTAAAACGCTGAAATTCAGCAAAACTGTTCGCAACTTTTCTTTGCTTACATCGAAAATTCTACATAGGAGGGTGCAGTCGAAAGTAATCTAACGTTTCAAAATCAAAATAGTTATACTTACATAGGCTTGCCGCACCATTTTGGAAGCGCAGCCGCGACCGCTACAGGACCTGAAAAAGAAAGTACACAGATTAATAGTAGTTTCAGCAAAAATTAGCAAATAGCGTATTTTTCAAAATTTTAATACTTCAAAAATTCATAACAAATCCAAATTTCGGTCTATCGTTTCAGGAATTAGTGTTCTGTGCTCCGGGAGAGCTCCCGCGTCGAGCCCCATCGTTAAAACGCTGAAATTCAGCAAAACTGTTCGCAACTTTTCTTTGCTTACATCGAAAATTCTACATAGGAGGGTGCAGTCGAAAGTAATCTAACGTTTCAAAATCAAAATAGTTATACTTACATAGGCTTGCCGCACCATTTTGGAAGCGCAGCCGCGACCGCTACAGGACCTGAAAAAGAAAGTACACAGATTAATAGTAGTTTCAGCAAAAATTAGCAAATAGCGTATTTTTCAAAATTTTAATACTTCAAAAATTCATAACAAATCCAAATTTCGGTCTATCGTTTCAGGAATTAGTGTTCTGTGCTCCGGGAGAGCTCCCGCGTCGAGCCCCATCGTTAAAACGCTGAAATTCAGCAAAACTGTTCGCAACTTTTCTTTGCTTACATCGAAAATTCTACATAGGAGGGTGCAGTCGAAAGTAATCTAACGTTTCAAAATCAAAATAGTTATACTTACATAGGCTTGCCGCACCATTTTGGAAGCGCAGCCGCGACCGCTACAGGACCTGAAAAAGAAAGTACACAGATTAATAGTAGTTTCAGCAAAAATTAGCAAATAGCGTATTTTTCAAAATTTTAATACTTCAAAAATTCATAACAAATCCAAATTTCGGTCTATCGTTTCAGGAATTAGTGTTCTGTGCTCCGGGAGAGCTCCCGCGTCGAGCCCCATCGTTAAAACGCTGAAATTCAGCAAAACTGTTCGCAACTTTTCTTTGCTTACATCGAAAATTCTACATAGGAGGGTGCAGTCGAAAGTAATCTAACGTTTCAAAATCAAAATAGTTATACTTACATAGGCTTGCCGCACCATTTTGGAAGCGCAGCCGCGACCGCTACAGGACCTGAAAAAGAAAGTACACAGATTAATAGTAGTTTCAGCAAAAATTAGCAAATAGCGTATTTTTCAAAATTTTAATACTTCAAAAATTCATAACAAATCCAAATTTCGGTCTATCGTTTCAGGAATTAGTGTTCTGTGCTCCGGGAGAGCTCCCGCGTCGAGCCCCATCGTTAAAACGCTGAAATTCAGCAAAACTGTTCGCAACTTTTCTTTGCTTACATCGAAAATTCTACATAGGAGGGTGCAGTCGAAAGTAATCTAACGTTTCAAAATCAAAATAGTTATACTTACATAGGCTTGCCGCACCATTTTGGAAGCGCAGCCGCGACCGCTACAGGACCTGAAAAAGAAAGTACACAGATTAATAGTAGTTTCAGCAAAAATTAGCAAATAGCGTATTTTTCAAAATTTTAATACTTCAAAAATTCATAACAAATCCAAATTTCGGTCTATCGTTTCAGGAATTAGTGTTCTGTGCTCCGGGAGAGCTCCCGCGTCGAGCCCCATCGTTAAAACGCTGAAATTCAGCAAAACTGTTCGCAACTTTTCTTTGCTTACATCGAAAATTCTACATAGGAGGGTGCAGTCGAAAGTAATCTAACGTTTCAAAATCAAAATAGTTATACTTACATAGGCTTGCCGCACCATTTTGGAAGCGCAGCCGCGACCGCTACAGGACCTGAAAAAGAAAGTACACAGATTAATAGTAGTTTCAGCAAAAATTAGCAAATAGCGTATTTTTCAAAATTTTAATACTTCAAAAATTCATAACAAATCCAAATTTCGGTCTATCGTTTCAGGAATTAGTGTTCTGTGCTCCGGGAGAGCTCCCGCGTCGAGCCCCATCGTTAAAACGCTGAAATTCAGCAAAACTGTTCGCAACTTTTCTTTGCTTACATCGAAAATTCTACATAGGAGGGTGCAGTCGAAAGTAATCTAACGTTTCAAAATCAAAATAGTTATACTTACATAGGCTTGCCGCACCATTTTGGAAGCGCAGCCGCGACCGCTACAGGACCTGAAAAAGAAAGTACACAGATTAATAGTAGTTTCAGCAAAAATTAGCAAATAGCGTATTTTTCAAAATTTTAATACTTCAAAAATTCATAACAAATCCAAATTTCGGTCTATCGTTTCAGGAATTAGTGTTCTGTGCTCCGGGAGAGCTCCCGCGTCGAGCCCCATCGTTAAAACGCTGAAATTCAGCAAAACTGTTCGCAACTTTTCTTTGCTTACATCGAAAATTCTACATAGGAGGGTGCAGTCGAAAGTAATCTAACGTTTCAAAATCAAAATAGTTATACTTACATAGGCTTGCCGCACCATTTTGGAAGCGCAGCCGCGACCGCTACAGGACCTGAAAAAGAAAGTACACAGATTAATAGTAGTTTCAGCAAAAATTAGCAAATAGCGTATTTTTCAAAATTTTAATACTTCAAAAATTCATAACAAATCCAAATTTCGGTCTATCGTTTCAGGAATTAGTGTTCTGTGCTCCGGGAGAGCTCCCGCGTCGAGCCCCATCGTTAAAACGCTGAAATTCAGCAAAACTGTTCGCAACTTTTCTTTGCTTACATCGAAAATTCTACATAGGAGGGTGCAGTCGAAAGTAATCTAACGTTTCAAAATCAAAATAGTTATACTTACATAGGCTTGCCGCACCATTTTGGAAGCGCAGCCGCGACCGCTACAGGACCTGAAAAAGAAAGTACACAGATTAATAGTAGTTTCAGCAAAAATTAGCAAATAGCGTATTTTTCAAAATTTTAATACTTCAAAAATTCATAACAAATCCAAATTTCGGTCTATCGTTTCAGGAATTAGTGTTCTGTGCTCCGGGAGAGCTCCCGCGTCGAGCCCCATCGTTAAAACGCTGAAATTCAGCAAAACTGTTCGCAACTTTTCTTTGCTTACATCGAAAATTCTACATAGGAGGGTGCAGTCGAAAGTAATCTAACGTTTCAAAATCAAAATAGTTATACTTACATAGGCTTGCCGCACCATTTTGGAAGCGCAGCCGCGACCGCTACAGGACCTGAAAAAGAAAGTACACAGATTAATAGTAGTTTCAGCAAAAATTAGCAAATAGCGTATTTTTCAAAATTTTAATACTTCAAAAATTCATAACAAATCCAAATTTCGGTCTATCGTTTCAGGAATTAGTGTTCTGTGCTCCGGGAGAGCTCCCGCGTCGAGCCCCATCGTTAAAACGCTGAAATTCAGCAAAACTGTTCGCAACTTTTCTTTGCTTACATCGAAAATTCTACATAGGAGGGTGCAGTCGAAAGTAATCTAACGTTTCAAAATCAAAATAGTTATACTTACATAGGCTTGCCGCACCATTTTGGAAGCGCAGCCGCGACCGCTACAGGACCTGAAAAAGAAAGTACACAGATTAATAGTAGTTTCAGCAAAAATTAGCAAATAGCGTATTTTTCAAAATTTTAATACTTCAAAAATTCATAACAAATCCAAATTTCGGTCTATCGTTTCAGGAATTAGTGTTCTGTGCTCCGGGAGAGCTCCCGCGTCGAGCCCCATCGTTAAAACGCTGAAATTCAGCAAAACTGTTCGCAACTTTTCTTTGCTTACATCGAAAATTCTACATAGGAGGGTGCAGTCGAAAGTAATCTAACGTTTCAAAATCAAAATAGTTATACTTACATAGGCTTGCCGCACCATTTTGGAAGCGCAGCCGCGACCGCTACAGGACCTGAAAAAGAAAGTACACAGATTAATAGTAGTTTCAGCAAAAATTAGCAAATAGCGTATTTTTCAAAATTTTAATACTTCAAAAATTCATAACAAATCCAAATTTCGGTCTATCGTTTCAGGAATTAGTGTTCTGTGCTCCGGGAGAGCTCCCGCGTCGAGCCCCATCGTTAAAACGCTGAAATTCAGCAAAACTGTTCGCAACTTTTCTTTGCTTACATCGAAAATTCTACATAGGAGGGTGCAGTCGAAAGTAATCTAACGTTTCAAAATCAAAATAGTTATACTTACATAGGCTTGCCGCACCATTTTGGAAGCGCAGCCGCGACCGCTACAGGACCTGAAAAAGAAAGTACACAGATTAATAGTAGTTTCAGCAAAAATTAGCAAATAGCGTATTTTTCAAAATTTTAATACTTCAAAAATTCATAACAAATCCAAATTTCGGTCTATCGTTTCAGGAATTAGTGTTCTGTGCTCCGGGAGAGCTCCCGCGTCGAGCCCCATCGTTAAAACGCTGAAATTCAGCAAAACTGTTCGCAACTTTTCTTTGCTTACATCGAAAATTCTACATAGGAGGGTGCAGTCGAAAGTAATCTAACGTTTCAAAATCAAAATAGTTATACTTACATAGGCTTGCCGCACCATTTTGGAAGCGCAGCCGCGACCGCTACAGGACCTGAAAAAGAAAGTACACAGATTAATAGTAGTTTCAGCAAAAATTAGCAAATAGCGTATTTTTCAAAATTTTAATACTTCAAAAATTCATAACAAATCCAAATTTCGGTCTATCGTTTCAGGAATTAGTGTTCTGTGCTCCGGGAGAGCTCCCGCGTCGAGCCCCATCGTTAAAACGCTGAAATTCAGCAAAACTGTTCGCAACTTTTCTTTGCTTACATCGAAAATTCTACATAGGAGGGTGCAGTCGAAAGTAATCTAACGTTTCAAAATCAAAATAGTTATACTTACATAGGCTTGCCGCACCATTTTGGAAGCGCAGCCGCGACCGCTACAGGACCTGAAAAAGAAAGTACACAGATTAATAGTAGTTTCAGCAAAAATTAGCAAATAGCGTATTTTTCAAAATTTTAATACTTCAAAAATTCATAACAAATCCAAATTTCGGTCTATCGTTTCAGGAATTAGTGTTCTGTGCTCCGGGAGAGCTCCCGCGTCGAGCCCCATCGTTAAAACGCTGAAATTCAGCAAAACTGTTCGCAACTTTTCTTTGCTTACATCGAAAATTCTACATAGGAGGGTGCAGTCGAAAGTAATCTAACGTTTCAAAATCAAAATAGTTATACTTACATAGGCTTGCCGCACCATTTTGGAAGCGCAGCCGCGACCGCTACAGGACCTGAAAAAGAAAGTACACAGATTAATAGTAGTTTCAGCAAAAATTAGCAAATAGCGTATTTTTCAAAATTTTAATACTTCAAAAATTCATAACAAATCCAAATTTCGGTCTATCGTTTCAGGAATTAGTGTTCTGTGCTCCGGGAGAGCTCCCGCGTCGAGCCCCATCGTTAAAACGCTGAAATTCAGCAAAACTGTTCGCAACTTTTCTTTGCTTACATCGAAAATTCTACATAGGAGGGTGCAGTCGAAAGTAATCTAACGTTTCAAAATCAAAATAGTTATACTTACATAGGCTTGCCGCACCATTTTGGAAGCGCAGCCGCGACCGCTACAGGACCTGAAAAAGAAAGTACACAGATTAATAGTAGTTTCAGCAAAAATTAGCAAATAGCGTATTTTTCAAAATTTTAATACTTCAAAAATTCATAACAAATCCAAATTTCGGTCTATCGTTTCAGGAATTAGTGTTCTGTGCTCCGGGAGAGCTCCCGCGTCGAGCCCCATCGTTAAAACGCTGAAATTCAGCAAAACTGTTCGCAACTTTTCTTTGCTTACATCGAAAATTCTACATAGGAGGGTGCAGTCGAAAGTAATCTAACGTTTCAAAATCAAAATAGTTATACTTACATAGGCTTGCCGCACCATTTTGGAAGCGCAGCCGCGACCGCTACAGGACCTGAAAAAGAAAGTACACAGATTAATAGTAGTTTCAGCAAAAATTAGCAAATAGCGTATTTTTCAAAATTTTAATACTTCAAAAATTCATAACAAATCCAAATTTCGGTCTATCGTTTCAGGAATTAGTGTTCTGTGCTCCGGGAGAGCTCCCGCGTCGAGCCCCATCGTTAAAACGCTGAAATTCAGCAAAACTGTTCGCAACTTTTCTTTGCTTACATCGAAAATTCTACATAGGAGGGTGCAGTCGAAAGTAATCTAACGTTTCAAAATCAAAATAGTTATACTTACATAGGCTTGCCGCACCATTTTGGAAGCGCAGCCGCGACCGCTACAGGACCTGAAAAAGAAGTACGCGGCTGGAGTCTGGGGACCTGCAACGAAGAAATCAGGACTTCAAAAGCTGCTAAACGCTGTCCAAAGAGGCTTTGCTCAAAAGATATGCAAGGCCTACCGCACGGTCTCTCTCAACTCAGCGTTGGTGCTGGCCGGGCTACTACCTCTCGACCTTCGGATACAGGAGGCAGCAGCCCTGTACGAGGCGAGGAGAGGGGTACCGCGGCCGGCCCTTGGAGACAGGGAGATCGAGCGGAGGACAGCGTTTACCGAAACTCCGCACCCGGCTGACAATATGAGCCTGCAATTCATCTGCCTGGTAGACCAAAGTGACGTGGATAGGTACAGCGGTCAAGCAGTCAACATCTTTACGGACGGCAGCAAGATTGAAGGCAAGGTTGGAGCATCATTGTCTCTTTGGAGCAATGATGCCGAAACCAAAAGCCGGAAGTTGACACTGCCGTCCTACTGCACGGTCTACCAGGCCGAATTGTTGGCAATATTGGAAGCCACAAACGAAGTGCTCAAAAGTCCAAAAGAAACGTTCGGCATTTTCAGTGACTCGCGATCGTCACTTGAAACAGTCACAAATAACTGCTCTCTCCATCCCCTCGCAGTGCAGACGCGCAGGAATCTAAAAGAGTGTGGAAACCAAAACAAGCAAGTACACCTCTTTTGGATTAAAGCGCACGCTGGGCTCGAGGGGAATGAGAGAGCAGATCGACTTGCTAAGGAAGCGGCCTTAAAGGGAAAGACCAGACCCGATTACGACCTATGTCCGGTTTCATTCGTCAAGCGGCAGATCCGTATGGAAACGCTTGACGAATGGAACCGAAGATACAAATTAAGCGACACCGCAACAGTCACAAAGCTGTTCCTTCCTGATGCGGTCCAAGCTTTCAAGGTAATTAGGGAAATAAAACCAACTGCAATATTAACACAAATATTGACGGGGCACGGTGGGTTTTCCGAGTACTTAAATCGCTTTAAGTGCAGGGAGGACCCATCGTGCATCTGTGAACCAGGAAAGCTTGAGACCGTAAGTCACGTACTTACGGAGTGCCCTGTTTACGGACTCGAGAGGCACGAATTAGAACAAATGATGGGAATTAAAATGATAGAAGATAACTTTAAGGAAATAATAATTGATAAAGACAAACGAAACAGTTTTATAGAATATAGCATAAAAATAGTAAGTAAAGTAATAAATAGAAACAAGAAATAGAAAAGTATGCTGAATAAATATATTAACTATATATTTACACTGCAGCATAGATTAAAAGAAGAAGCTACTAAATTGTAAAACAGTAATATAAACACGAAAAAACATAAAAAATCCAGTAGAAGAATTTAACGTAACTAAGAATATTGTAAAAATGGAACCTCAACAGCATAACACTATGAAAAGTAAAACTAAACAGACACATATTTCTAAAACAAAAATGAAATAAAATATAATAAAAGACCGAACAAAAATAGATTCACAAAACCCCTGATAAAGTTAGGGACCCTCATTCGGAAAAAGGGAGGTGGTTTTAGTCGGTAGGTCGCCGGCGAAAGCCGGCGGAGTCCGACATAACTGAAGGGTAACACCGGACGTATCCATGAGGATTTCCACCTCCCTTTACAAAAAGAAAAAAAAAAAAAAAAAAAAAAAAACCTAACCTAACCTAACCTAACCTAACCTAACCTAACCTAACCTAACCTTTTTTTTTTTTTTTTTTTTTTTTTTACGTGGGGAAATCCTCATGGATACCTCTCCGCTGCGGGGGCAGCAGAGAGGTTATGTCGGACTCTTACCGACTAAAACCCCACGGTGAGCAGTCTTCTGCCATGGTGGGGCGAGATGGGGTCGCGCTAGCATTCACCATCTCGCCCCGGCAGCAGGCCCGGTTAACCGGGCCACTACGCCTATGGGGGGGTGACCCTGCTCAACAAGGCCACCCCCCAGACGAGTGGGGCCGTGCAAGCCGGCAGAGAGTCCCCCGACTCTCTACCAGTGACCCCACTACGGAGGGTGGAGGAGGCGGTCGAACCGCCTCCTCCTCGCCCCCCTTCGTCTGCGTCGGAGCGGGTCAGACAGGACGTCGTCCTCCCTGGCCCGCTCCGCTGTCTCCTTCTGCGCCATCACCGCCTCGCAGAAGGAGACCACCGCCTGCCACGATCTCTCGCTGCCGAGCATGGCCATCACCACGCTCGGCAGGGAGAGATCCCTCCCTATCACCGCTGAAAGCGTGTGCCGCTGGGAGCCCCATGCGGCACACGCCTCCAGCGTGTGGGGCGCCGTATCCTCCGGCGCCCCACATTCATGGCAGGCTGGGGTCGCTTCCCGTCTTGCGATCTGGTGCAGATACTTTCCGAAACATCCGTGTCCGGAAAGCATCTGCACCAGTCTGAAGGTCAGCGACCCATGTCGCCGCCTCACCCACCTCCGGAGGACCGGGCGAATGGCCTCCACCGTCCACTGCCCATGGACCGGTGGAGCCAGGTCCTCCGTCCACCGCCGCAACAGGGCGGCCCGCGCCTGCCACCGCATGCGTGTGACCTCTTCCCACACTGGGGGCTCTCCACGGGATCTCCTCGCCGCCACGAAGTGATACACTTCGGCGAGGATCTCCGCTTGGAGCTCCCAGGGGGGATCTCCGGCCAACACGCACGCTGCCGTCCAGGACACCGTCCGGTAACCGCGTATCGCCCTCGTCGCAATGACCCGCTGCGGACGTCGCAGCAGGGCCTTGTTGTTGCGACCGAGGGCGTCCACCCAGACGGGTGCCCCGTACAGGGCCATACTCCGGATCACTCCGGAGTACAGCCGACGGCAAGTGGCGCTCGGGCCGCCCACGTTGGGCAGCAGCCTCCCCAAGGCGGCCGCGGCTCCCACGACTCTTGGGGCCAACTGGGCAAAGTGGGCCCCAAAGCCCCACCTCCCGTCCAGGATGAGACCCAGATATTTCATCTGGGTCCCAACCCGGACCGGGACCCCGTCCAGGTGCACCCGCGTTCCTGGAGGAGGTCCCCCCCGAGGCCCATGAAACAACAGGGCCTCGGTCTTGGAGACGGCCACCTCCAGCCCCAGGGCACGTATGCGGTTGACCACGAGGGTTGTGCCCACCGTGGCCAACCGCAACGTCTCCCGGAGGTCCGTCCCCTTGACTACGACTAGGGTGTCATCCGCGTAGCACGCTACCCGCATATTTGCGGGAAGCGTGCCGCGGAGCACCCAGTCGTAGCCTATGTTCCACAGGAGCGGTCCCAGTACCGACCCCTGTGGAACCCCGCAGGAGACGCGACGGTGCCTCAAGCCGTCGCGCCCTACCACCAGGACCTCGCGGTCCTGGAGGTAGTCAGCCAACAGCCTCCGCAGATACAAGGGCACAACCTAACCTAACCTAACCTAACCTAACCTAACCTAACCTAACCTAACCTTTTTTTTTTTTTTTTTTTTTTTTTTTTACGTGGGGAAATGCTGTGACGCATACCCACCCGCTGGGGGAGCGGGTGGGTTATGTCGGACTCGACACCGACTATCGAATCGATAATCGGTGCCCCTACCGACTAAAACCCCACGATGTTCCTCCGTCTTCGGCTGGTGACGGGGGGCACGGGACCGCTCGCGCATTCCTCCGCAGCCCCCGTCGACGCCGCAGTCCGCCTTGCGGTGGACCCGCCTCGGTGGGAAGCTGAAACTTCCCCACCTCGTGTCAGATGCCCCCGGAACATGGGGGGGCATCTACACCTCGTGAGGGCCTATCCCTAGTGTGGGGCGCCGGCTGCCCCCGCATCCGACGCCCCAGGCCCTCCAAGCGGAGACGGAGTACGGGCTCGATTAGCCCGTCTCCGTGTCCGCGCTCTCCTGAGCGGCAGAGAGAGAGGGTCTCTCTCTCTCTCCCGCTCTTCTGCCTCCCTCTGCGAGACAATAGTCTCACAGAAGGAGGCCACCGCCTCCCAGGACCTCTCGTCGCCGATCATCTTGGCGATGATGGTCGGTAAGGAGAGGTCCGTCCCCACAACCGCGACTAGGGATCGCCGCGGCTCGGCTCCTCCTAGGCATGCCTCCAGTGCGTGCTGTGCGGTATCCTCCGCGTAGCCGCACTGGTGGCAGGCCGGGGAGGCTTCCCTTCGAGCGACATGACACAGATATCTCCCGAAACAACCATGTCCCGTGAGCATCTGCGTCAGTCGGAAGGAAAGCCTCCCGTGTCTCCTCCGTACCCACTCTACGAGTACGGGCTGAAGCGCCTCGAGCAGTCGCTGAGCGCCAGCCCCCCTCCGTGTGGGTCCTGTGAGGAGCCGATCCCTCCACCGGGTGATGGCAGCCGCCCTGGCGTTGTTACGCCAGCGCGTCACCTCCAGCGGCGCCAATCGCTCGTCTCGCTCCCGTGCCTGCGCTCTGCGCCAGTAGACCGAGGCCAGGACTTCGGCCTCGAGGTCCCACGGGAGCGATCCAGCGAGGGCGCACGCCACCTAACCTAACCTAACCTAACCTTTTTTTTCGCGCCACAGTCGTGGCACGCCGGTGTCACCTCCCGTCCGATCCGGTGCAGGTACGATCCGAAGCAACCGTGCCCGGATAACACCTGCACCAGACGGAACGAGAGGAAACCGTGGGACCTCCCAAGCCAGTCCCGCAGGACCGGCCCGAGAGCGTCCAACGTCCGTCGGCCAAACGCGGCGGTGGCGAGGTCCTCCGTCCAATGTTGGACGACAGCGTCCCTCGCCTCGCGCCGGACGGCCTCCCGCTCTTCCGGGGCGGGGCGCTCACCGAGCGCCTTACGCCCCGCCGTCCACTCGTACACTCTGGCGAGCACCCCTGCCTCGAGTTCCCAAGGAGGGGTGCCAGCCAGAGCGCACGCTGCCGCGAAACCTACCGACCGGTAGGCCCGCGACACCCGCTGCGCTATGGCCCTTTGGGGCCGACGGAGAGCTGTGGCGTTCTCCCTCCTCCGGAGGGAGTCCGCCCAGATCGGGGCCCCGTAAAGGGCCATGCTCTTCAGAATGCCGGCATATAAATGCCGGCACCGCCCCTTCGGTCCTCCCATATTAGGGAGGAGCCACGAAAGGGCGCCCGCGACCTTCAGCAGGCGCGTTGACAGCCCGCTGAAATGCGGGCCGAAGCGCCACCTGCTGTCGAGGATGAGGCCCAGATATTTCATCTGGGCCTTCACCTCGATCCTGACGCCCTCCACCACGATGTGGGCGTCAGGGGGTGTGCGCTGCCGAGGCCCGTGGAAGAACACGGCCTCGGTCTTGTTCAGCGCCACCTTCAGGCCTAGTCGGCGGATCCTTCCTGCGACTAAGGATCCGCCGGCTGAGGCCAGACCCGCCACCTCCCTGAAGTCCCTCCCCCGGGCTGTGAGCAGAGTGTCATCCGCATAGCAGATGACACTCGTGCCCCGGAGGAGAGTACCCCGCAGGAGCCAATCGAATCCGATGTTCCACAGGAGTGGTCCTAGGACCGACCCCTGTGGAACACCGGACTCGGCTCCGTACCTGCGAAGCTGGCCCGTCCGATCTACGAGGAGGACCGCTCGGTCCTCCAGGTAGTCGGCCAGGAGGCTCCGCAGGTACCGAGGCACTCCGTGGTAACGGAGTGCCTCCAGGATCGTCGAGTGGGGGACGGAGTTGAAGGCGTTGGCGATGTCGAACGACACAGCCAACACTCCGTCCCCCGCCTCGACGGCCTCCCGCACTTGGCCCTTTAGTCGGGCCAAGGCGTCCACCGTCGAACGCCCCCTTCGGAAACCGAATTGGGCGTCCGACAGGTCCGGCCCCACCCTCCTCAGGTGGCCGCTCAGCCGGCTGGCGACAATCCCCTCGAACATCTTACCGACCTCATCGAGTAGTACGATGGGTCGGTATGCCGAGGGGGAGTCTGCCGGGCGTCCCTCCTTGCGGAGGAGGCACAATTGCCCCTCCTTCCACGGTTTCGGGAACCTCCCAGCCGTGAAACACGCGCTGTAGAGGTCCCGAAACCTCTCCTCCATTTGGAGGGCGGCGATGGCGACCACCCGCGCGGGGACGCCGTCCGGCCCAGGGGCCGTCCGCTTGCCACGGAGGCGGAGGACCTCCCCCTCCAATTCCGCCGCCGTGACTGGAGGGGCCTCCTCCTCCTCCTCCTCCGGCGGGGCCGCCCCCCGCGGGGGGTCCATTGCTGGTGGGGTGAATTCGGTCCTGCACGGAAACAGGCACCGAACCACCCCATCCAGCAATGCGGGCTCGAGGGTCTCCGCCAGCGGGGGACCGAAGGGGCGCAGTTTGTTCTGCGCCGCCTTGTACGGTCTCCCGTACGGGTCCCTGTCGAGACCCTCCAGCATCTCGGCCCTCGCCGCGTCCTGGGCGGCGCCCATTGCCGCCTTGAGGACCCCCTTCGCCTCTACGTAAGAGGCGTAGAGAAGGTCCTCGTTCTCCTCATCTCGGCGGCTGCGCCGCCGACTCCGCGCGTAGGCCCTCCTCGCCGCCACGCAGGCGGCCCGGAGCCCCGCTAGCTCCTCCGACCACCAGTAGACGGTGCGTCGGGGAGGAGGGCGGCGAGACCGAGGCATGCTGGAGTTGCACACCTCGGTCAGGGACTCCCTGAGCCGGCCCGCTGCGGCGTCCACGTCCAGGACTTGGAGGGGAGGCGCGAGCCAGTCCTGGACGAACGCCGCCTCCTCAGCCGCCTCCCGGTCCAGGCGGGTGAGAGCCCACCGTGGAAAGGGAGAACGGCTCGGGGGGACCGTTCTCCGGGGGCTCTGGGTGGAGATGTCGAACCGCACATACCGGTGGTCCGACAACGTCTCCACCGTCTCCACCCGCCAGTTCAAGACGCGGGCGGCTAGCACGGGGGTGGCGAACGAGACGTCCACCACCGACCCTCCCCGTTGCCGCACACACGTCTGAACCGTCCCTCTGTTGAGGAGGGACACGCCTGACGAGGCCGCCCAGAACTCCACTGCGGGACCCCGGGCGTTGCAAGTGGCGGCTGGGTTGCCCCAGACCGCCGACTTGGCGTTCAGGTCGCCCAATACGGCGACCTGACGCGGCGCCGCCCTACCGACCACCCCGGTCAGGACTTCGAGAAAGTTCTCGAAGTCCTGGAGAGGGCGGTTAGGGGAGAAATAGACGCCCACCATGGCTATTTCTCCCCACGCGGCGGCCACATATCCCGGTCCCCTCTCTAATAGCGAGAGGGGAGGGGAGTCTGTGGAAGACCGCGCCACCAATGCCACCGAGCCGTCCCGATCACCTAGCCAACGGCTAGGGACCGAGTACGGCTCAGCGACCACCGCCACGTCCACCAACCACTCAGCCAGGACCTGTATTAACAGGTCCTGGGCTGCTTTGCAGTGGTTGGTGTTCGCCTGGAGGATGCGATGTCTGACCCTATCCATCATTCAGACATCGCATTCTCCTCAGCAGCCGCCGGGGTTCCCGTTGCGGGGACGGCGGCGGCGGTCGCGGCAGGCCGGGTCGGCGCCTGCGCTTTTCCCTTCTTTGGGGGAGGATTGCAGTTCCTCCCCTTCATGACGTGGTCCGCTGGGCGGCCGCTGGCGGCACACACCAAGCAGTGCGGCTTGGTGGCCGTGCAGGTGGCCGATTTGTGGCCCTCCTTACCGCAGCGGTAGCAGCTGTCCGCCCTGTCTACCGCAGACGGACAGAGGGCCCGCGTGTGCCCGATACCGAAGCACTTGAAGCAGCGCAATGGCTGATCTTCAAGTGCTCGGACCCGGCACGAGCTAAAGCCCACGCAGAGCCGCCCCTTGGCGAGGGCGGCTTTGGCCGCGGTGACTGGGCACTCGAGGCGGATGGTGCCCATGCCACCGCGGCCAGGCCGGATGCCCCGGCCTTGCACCGCTGCGGTGTCGCAGCCCCCAATCGCTGCGACCGCCGCGACCACCTCCTCTTTGGTGACCGAATCGTCAAGATCGGTCACCTCCAAGGTCGCGGATTTGATGGGCCGCACCACCTTCGCCGCGTCCGCAATGACCTCTTTGAGCTTCGCTGCAAAGAGGTCTGCGTTTGTGCCGCCCTGAGCCCCCGGGAACTCGAAGATTCGAGCCCCGGCTTGGGTCCGACGGCACGCCACCGCTCCGATCCCCAGTTGGGTGGGATCAGCGTTGGTACGAGCCCGTTTTAAAACGGACTCGTACGTCTCGCCCCGCTCCGCAGCCTCCGCGGTGAGGGTCACCACGACGGCCGCGGTTTTGGGAGGAACTAGCTTCCTCCCACCGGCGGGGGCCCTGTTCGCTGCAGGAGCAGCGGTGGCGGGCGCGGAGGCCGACTTTTTCCCCTTCCCCTTTCCCTTTCCCTTGCCGGTCCCCTGGGACGGGCAGGGAAGGGAGGTCGCGGGGGTGGCAGGGGGGGCGGCCGCTCTCCCCTGTTTGGCCTTACCCTTCCCCCTCCTGACCACTTCCGTCCAAGAATTGGACGGGGTGGAGGAGGGAAGAAGGGTGTCCTCCTGTTGGGAGGACGGCCCCGGCTGGTTCGGCCTCTTGTTCTCCTTTTGGGAGGACGGCCCCGGCACTTGCGGCCTCTTGTCCGCAGCGAGTGGCGGGCGGAGGCGCTTTTCCGGCAAGAGCCTGTCCTCGATGCCGGCGAGGCAGGCTCTCGTGAAGGCCCTTTCCTCCATTACAACCTTGCGGATTACATCCTCAAGGTTGGAGGAGGAGGTAGGGCCCTCAGCCGCTGGTCTGGCGTCGGCCTGAGTCGGCCGGGCCGTGGCTTCAGCCAGCTTCTGGTGCAGCTGGCTGACCTCCGACTGCAGGCGGTCGACCTTCGCCTGCAGTTGCCGCGTCTCGTCCGTTGCGGTGCGCTGCACCAGCTCCCGGACGATGCCACGCAAGCTCGCGGCCCTGCACTTAAGGGACTTCTGAAAAGTCCCTTTTAAGTTGGAGGACTTAGAGGCGACCTGCGCGATCTCCTCTTCGTCCTCCTGCGCCATGCGTTCTAGCTCCTCCAGGGAGTGGTCCGCGTACAGGACGGTGGACCCACCGTATCCTGACCTTCCACGCGAGGTGCGTGCCTGCTGCTCCTTAGCAGCGACACTCTCCTCCAGGTCTTGCTGGAGCTGCGCCCGCCGTGCCAGGCTCAACTCGCGTTGAGCGTCAGCCAAACCCACGTCGTGGGTGTCCGCCGTAACGGTGGAAGACGTATTCTTTTTCGCCTTCACTTTCTTCTTGGGCTTGCTCTTCGTGGAATCCGAAGAGCAAGACCCAGCCTTCATGAAGGCTCGCTTCTGCGCCTGTTGGCGACCTTCCGCGATCGCCATCGGCATCGAGGCATCGGACTCGAACACGGACTCGTTGTCAGAGTCCGAAAACTCGTCCGCAAATACGCTAGCCGCGGATGATGCGCGGCTAGCCTCCGCTACCGACGCGACGTCGTCGGTTTGGCCCTGAGAAGGGCCTTTTGGTTGGCTCTGAAAAGAGCCTTTTGGTGGGCCCTGAGAAGGGCCTTTTGAGTGGCCCTGATAAGGGCCGTTTGGTTTGCGGAAACGCCCGAGGGCGTCCCGCGCTGGTTTAGGCATGTTTGCCTCCGCCAGTGTTGTAGATTACCCGCAAGAATGTCTACAACGCACAGTGCACTTTAGCCGAGACCAGTCTGCCACTCCGTTACGGTGACAGAACTGGTTCGTTACCAGGGAACACGACGAGGACGTAAGCACTGTGGGGGGTTCCCCAACCTTTTTTTTTTTTTTTTTTTTTAACGTGGGGAAATGCTGTGACGCATACCCACCCGCTGGGGGAGCGGGTGGGTTATGTCGGACTCGACACCGACTATCGAATCGATAATCAGTGCCCCTACCGACTAAAACCCCACGATGTTCCTCCGTCATCGGCTGGTGACGGGGGGCACGGGACCGCTCGCGCATTCCTCCGCAGCCCCCGTCGACGCCGCAGTCCGCCTTGCGGTGGACCCGCCTCGGTGGGAAGCCGAAACTTCCCCACCTCGTGTCAGATGCCCCCGGAACATAGGGGGGCATCTACACCTCGTGAGGGCCTATCCCTAGTGTGGGGCGCCGGATGCCCCCGCATCCGATGCCCCAGGCCCTCCAAGCGGAGACGGAGTACGGGCTCGATTAGCCCGTCTCCGTGTCCGCGCTCTCCTGAGCGGCAGAGAGAGAGGGTCTCTCTCTCTCTCCCGCTCTTCTGCCTCCCTCTGCGAGACAATAGTCTCACAGAAGGAGGCCACCGCCTCCCAGGACCTCTCGTCGCCGACCATCTTGGCGATGATGGTCGGCAAGGAGAGGTCCATCCCCACAACCGCGACCAGGGATCGCCGCGGCTCGGCTCCTCCTGGGCATGCCTCCAGTGCGTGCTGGGCGGTATCCTCCGCGTAGCCGCACTGGTGGCAGGCCGGGGAGGCTTCCCTTCGAGCGACATGACACAGGTATCTCCCGAAACAACCATGTCCCGTGAGAACCTGCGTCAGTCGGAAGGAAAGCCTCCCGTGTCTCCTCCGTACCCACTCTACGAGTACGGGCTGAAGCGCCTCAAGCAGTCGCTGAGCGCCAGCCCCCCTCCGTGTGGGTCCTGTGAGGAGCCGATCCCTCCACCGGGTGATGGCAGCCGCCCTGGCGTTGTTACGCCAGCGCGTCACCTCCAGCGGCGCCAATCGCTCGTCTCGCTCCCGTGCCTGCGCTCTGCGCCAGTAGACCGAGGCCAGGACTTCGGCCTCGAGGTCCCACGGGAGCGATCCAGCGAGGGCGCACGCCACTTCGTGAGAGATGGTGCGGTAGCCCCTGCACACTCTCACTGCCATCACCCTTTGGGCCGCGATCAGCAGAGCGGTTGTCTGCCGATCCAGCCCACCGGCCCATATGGGGGCACCATATAGGGCCATGGAGCTAACCACCGCTGTATAGAGGCGGCGGCAGCTCCCCTCCCCTCCCCCGATGTTCGGGAGGAGGCGACTCAGTGCGCCAGCTGTCCCCAAGATTCTTGGAGACAGCTGTCGCACATGTGCCGCGAACTTCCATCTGCTGTCCAGGACGACGCCGAGATACTTCAGCGTCGACCGGACAGGGATGGACGTCCCACCCACCACGATGGTGGAGTCTGCAGGTGGCGCTCGTCTCGGGCCATGAAAACAAATGGCCTCGGACTTGTGGAGCGCCACCTCCAGACCCAGCATCCGGATCCTGGATACGGTCGTCGCGACCGCGGCCGTCGCCAGGATCTTCGCCTCCCTGTAGCTGTTCCCCCGGGCGGTAACCAACGTGTCGTCAGCGTAACAAACGACGTTGACGCCATGAAGGTTAGCACACCGGAGGACCCAATCATACCCGACGTTCCACAGGAGTGGCCCGAGGGCGGACCCCTGCGGAACGCCGCGCGTCATGGGACTACGTGCCTCCCCACTGGTCGTCGGGAAGACTACCTCTCTGTCGGAGAGATAGTCCCCCACGAGCCTTCGCAGGCATTGGGGCACCTGATGGTACCCCAATCCCCCGAGAATGGTGCTCCAGGGCAGCGTGTTGAAGGCGTTGGCAATGTCCAACGAGACAGCCAACAACACGCCACCACTGGAGCACGCCTCCTCCGAGAGGTCGCGGACGCGAGATATCGCGTCTATCGTCGAGCGGCCTCTCCGGAACCCGAATTGGGTGGGCGCCAAGTCGGGTCCCACTGTCTCGAGGTGCTTGACGAGGCGGGCAGCGAGCACTCGCTCCAAAAGCTTGCCGGCCTCGTCAAGCAGCACAATCGGACGATAGCCCGATGGCTCGTCCGCAGGGCGTCCCTCCTTCCGGATGAGGACGAGCCTGCCCCTCTTCCACCTCTTGGGGAACCTGCCATCTCTGAGGCACCTGTCGAACAGGGCCCTCAGAGCGGGGGTGAGGTGCTCCAAGGAGAGGGCCCACGCACGGCCCGGTATGCCATCTGGCCCAGGCGCCGTGTTTTTGGCCCTCATCCTGAGCACTGCTGCACCCAGCTCTCCCTCTGAAACAGGGACAGGCTCGTCCTCCTCCTCTTCACCCTCGAGATCGGTCGATGACGAGGCCACGGCGGTGGGAGGCGTGAATTCGGTCCCCGGGGCTCCGGGGAACAAGCCTTCAACCACCCTCTGGAGCACTGCCGGTTGGAGCGAAGCAGTGACGGGGGGTGCCCATGGGCGGAGCTTCTGTCTCGCCCATCTGTACGGGCGGCCCCACGGGTCACGCTCCAACCCCTCCAGCAGTTGCTCCCAAGCCTGCCTCTTGGCCTCGTCGATCGCGACGCGTAGGGCCCTGGAAGCCTCTCTGTAGGCGGCGTACAGAGACTCGGTGGTTTCGGTCTCTTGCCGCCTACGTCTCCGATACCGCTGGTATCGGCGGCGCCTCGTTACACAGCGTCGCCGGAGCTCGGCAATCTCCTCTGACCACCAGTAGACTTGGCGTCTGGGCTGCGGGGCTCGCGCACGCGGCATCGCCGCATCGCACACGCGCGTAAGTGCCCCACACAGCCCGTCCGCCATCTCGTCCACGTCTACTGGTTCCGGCTCCAGAGCAGTGCCGCTCCACGCCTCGACGATGGCCGCCTCCAGCAGTATCTCGACGTCGAGATGCTTCAGGGCCCAACGCGGACCGATCTCGCTCGTCCCCCCCCTCACTGCGTCCGTCAAAGACGAGGAGACGCTGAACCGGATGTACCGGTGGTCGGAAAGCGTCTCCTCGTCGACCAGCACCTGCCAGTCGCGTATGCGGCAGGCAAGGTCTGGGGTGGCGAATGTCAGGTCGACGATCGAGCCACCCCACTGACGGACACAAGTGTTTTCCGCCCCCTGATTCACGAGGCAGAGACCAACCTCAGCCATCCACTCGACTACGGTGTCTCCCCGCGGATCCGTCGTCGGGGACCCCCACGCCACTGATTTGGCGTTGAAGTCCCCAAGAACGAGCACGGGGAGCGGGCGGGTCTGACCAATTAAGGTTCCCACCTCGCTGAGGAGAGTCTCCAGCTCGTGGCGGGGTCTATTACCGGAGTGATAGACCCCCACCACCATCACTCTGCCCACCACGGCAGCGACGTATCCCCTGCCCCTTGACCGACTTTCAAGGGGGGGGGATGGGACCGGCGATTGGGTGGTGATTGCCACCAAGCCGTCGAGATCTCCAACCCAGTCTCAGGCATCTACACCTCGTGAGGGCCTATCCCTAGTGTGGGGCGCCGGGTGCCCCCGCATCCGACGCCCCAGGCCCTCCAAGCGGAGACGGAGTACGGGCTCGATTAGCCCGTCTCCGTGTCCGCGCTCTCCTGAGCGGCAGAGAGAGAGGGTCTCTCTCTCTCTCCCGCTCTTCTGCCTCCCTCCTCGAGACAATAGTCTCACAGAAGGAGGCCACCGCCTCCCAGGACCTCTCGTCGCCGACCATCTTGGCGATGATGGTCGGAAAGGAGAGGTCCGTCCCCACAACCGCGACTAGGGATCGCCGCGGCTCGGCTCCTCCTGGGCATGCCTCCAGTGCGTGCTGTGCGGTATCCTCCGCGTAGCCGCACTGGTGGCAGGCCGGGGAGGCTTCCCTTCGAGCGACATGACACAGATATCTCCCGAAACAACCATGTCCCGTGAGCACCTGCGTCAGTCGGAAGGAAAGCCTCCCGTGTCTCCTCCGTACCCACTCTACGAGTACGGGCTGAAGCGCCTCAAGCAGTCGCTGAGCGCCAGCCCCCCTCCGTGTGGGTCCTGTGAGGAGCCGATCCCTCCACCGGGTGATGGCAGCCGCCCTGGCGTTGTTACGCCAGCGCGTCACCTCCAGCGGCGCCAGTCGCTCGTCTCGCTCCCGTGCCTGCGCTCTGCGCCAGTAGACCGAGGCCAGGACTTCGGCCTCAAGGTCCCACGGGAGCGATCCAGCGAGGGCGCACGCCACTTCGTGAGAGATGGTGCGGTAGCCCCTGCACACTCTCACTGCCATCACCCTCTGGGCTGCGATCAGCAGAGCGGTTGTCTGCCGATCCAGCCCACCGGCCCATATGGGGGCACCATATAGGGCCATGGAGCTGACCACCGCTGTATAGAGGCGGCGGCAGCTCCCCTCCCCTCCCCCGATGTTCGGGAGGAGGCGACTCAGTGCGCCAGCTGTCCCCAAGATTCTTGGAGACAGCTGTCGCACATGCGCCGCGAACTTCCATCTGCTGTCCAGGACGACGCCGAGATACTTCAGCGTCGACCGGACAGGGATGGACGTCCCACCCACCACGATGGTGGAGTCTGCAGGTGGCGCCCGTCTCGGGCCCTGAAAACAAATGGCCTCGGACTTGTGGAGCGCCACCTCCAGACCCAGCATCCGGATCCTGGATACGGTCGTCGCGACCGCGGCCGTCACCAGGATCTTCGCCTCCCTGTAGCTGTCCCCCCGGGCGGTAACCAACGTGTCGTCAGCGTAACAAATGACATTGACGCCACGAAGGTTAGCACACCGGAGGACCCAATCATACCCGACGTTCCACAGGAGTGGCCCGAGGGCGGACCCCTGCGGAACGCCGCGCGTCATGGGACTACGTCCCTCCCCACTGGTTGTCGGGAAGACTACCTCTCTGTCGGAGAGATAGTCCCCGACAAGCCTTCGCAGGCATTGGGGCACCTGATGGTACCCCAATCCCCCGAGAATGGTGCTCCAGGGCAACGTGTTGAAGGCGTTGGCAATGTCCAACGAGACAGCCAACAACACGCCACCACTGGAGCACGCCTCCTCCGAGAGGTCGCGGACGCGAGATATCGCATCTATCGTCGAGCGACCTCTCCGGAACCCGAATTGGGTGGGCGCCAAGTCGGGTCCCACCGTCTCGAGGTGCTTGACGAGGCGGGCAGCGAGCACACGCTCCAAGAGCTTGCCAGCCTCGTCAAGCAGCACGATCGGACGATAGCCCGACGGCTCGTCCGCAGGGCGTCCCTCCTTCCGGATAAGGACGAGCCTGCCCCTCTTCCATCTCTTGGGGAACCTTCCCTCTCTGAGGCACCTGTCGAACAGGGCCGCCAGATTGGGGGTGAGGTGCTCCAAGGAGAAGGCCCACGCACGGCCCGGTATGCCATCTGGCCCAGGCGCCGTGTTTTTGGCCCTCATCCTGAGCACTGCTGCACCCAGCTCTCCCTCTGAAACAGGGACAGGCTCGTCCTCCTCCTCTTCACCCTCGAGATCGGCCGATGACGAGGCCACGGCGGTGGGAGGCGTGAATTCGGTCCCCGGGGCTCCGGGGAACAAGCCTTCTACCACCCTCTGGAGCACTGCCGGTTGGAGCGAAGCAGTGACGGGGGGTGCCCATGGGCGGAGCTTCTGCCTCGCCCATCGGTACGGGCGGCCCCATGGGTCACGCTCCAGCCCCTCCAGCAAATGCTCCCAAGCCTGCCTCTTGGCCTCGTCGATCGCGACGCGTAGGGCCCTGGAAGCTTCTCTGTAGGCGGCGTACAGAGACTCGGTGGTTTCGGTCTCTTGCCGCCTACGTCTCCGATACCGCTGGTATCGGCGGCGCCTCGTCACACAGCGTCGCCGGAGCTCGGCAATCTCCTCTGACCACCAGTAGACTTGGCGTCTGGGCTGCGGGGCTCGCGCACGCGGCATCGCCGCATCGCACACGCGCGTAAGTGCCCCACACAGCCCGTCCGCCATCTCGTCCACGTCTACTGGTTCCGGCTCCAGAGCAGTGCCGCTCCACGCCTCGACGATGGCCGCCTCCAGCAGTATCTCGACGTCGAGATGCTTCAGGGCCCAACGCGGACCGATCTCGCTCGTCTCCCCCCTCACTGCGTCCGTCAAAGACGAGGAGACGCTGAACCGGATGTACCGGTGGTCGGAAAGCGTCTCCTCGTCGACCAGCACCTGCCAGTCGCGTATGCGGCAGGCAAGGTCTGGGGTGGCGAATGTCAGGTCGACGATCGAGCCACCCCACTGACGGACACAGGTGTTTTCCGCCCCCTGATTCACGAGGCAGAGACGAACCTCAGCCATCCACTCGACTACGGTGTCTCCCCGCGGGTCCGTCGTCGGGGACCCCCACGCCACTGATTTGGCGTTGAAGTCCCCAAGAACGAGCACGGGGAGCGGGCGGGTCTGACCAATAAAGGTTCCCACCTCGCTGAGGAGAGTCTCCAGCTCGTGGCGGGGTCTATTACCGGAGTGATAGACCCCCACCACCATCACTCTGCCCACCATGGCAGCGACGTATCCCCTGCCCCTTGACCGACTTTCAAGGGGGGGGGATCGGGCCGGCGATTGAGTGGTGATTGCCACCAAGCCGTCGAGATCTCCAACCCAGTCAGACCTGGGTGGGATCACGTACGGCTCGGCAATCACCCCCACGTAGATCAACCTCTCCGCAAGACACTGCAGGAGAAGGTCCTGAGCGCGAGCGGAGTGGTTGATGTTCGCCTGGAGGAAAGTTAGGGCCATAACTAACTTTCCTCCATTCGAACCACCTGCCCTGTATCAGGGGTAGGCGGCCGCGGCTGGGCCTTAGCTCCAGCCGCGGCGGCCCTCCGTTTGGCCCCTGACTTTGACGGGGGCTTGGCACATGCCTTGCCCCCGGAGAGGTGGTCTGCCGTTTTCCCCGCAGCTGCACAGAGTGAGCAGTGGGGAGCGGCAGAGCATTCTCGGGCCTTGTGGCCCTTTCGACCGCAGCGATAACACTCATCGCTGCGGTCGACTTCGGCCTTGCATTGGGCCCCAACGTGGCCCAGTGCAAGGCATCGGTAGCAGCGCCGAGGTCTGGCATCTAAGATGCGGACCTGTGCCGCTACCCAGCCCACCAGCACTCGTCCGCTGCCAGCGATTCTCCTCGCCGCTTCCACAGGGCAGCGCACGAATGCCGTGCCCATCCCAGCGGGGCCCCTGCGGATCGTGCCAACCGCCACCGCCGACGGAGCACACTCCCCCACCCTCGCCAGGGCCTCCGCCAGCTCCTCCGGCATCACCGCATCGTCCAGACCGCTGACCCGCAGGTCAGCGGTGGTGATCGGCCTGGAGATACGGACCTCCTCCTGCCCCTCAAACACCTCCTTGAGCTTCCCGGCAAGGACATCCGCTTTAGCAGCGTTGTCCGTGCCAGGAACCTCAAGAATTCTGGCGCCAGTGGCCGCCGTCCTGATTTTAAGGGGCGGCACTCCCAGCTCGCCGAGCTTAATCCGCCCCTTGGCCACCTCCAACACCTTGGCATAGGTGATGCCTTTCTCCGCCGCCCCGGACTGCAGCGTGATAACTACTGCTGCAGTGCGGGGAGGGCGGAGTTTGGCCAACCTCGCCGTAGGCTTGGGAGGCGGTTTTGGCGCCGCCGCCTGTTGCCTTGGGGGGACCCGGGCTGGAGGGACAGACCTCTCCGCTGGAGGGGGCGCCGTCCCAGCCGGAGCCGCGGTCCTCGCCTCCTTCCTGCGCGTCCCACGCCTCGCCACAACGGACCACGCCTCAGAGGGGGCCGCAACGGGAGGAGCCAGCGCTCGGCTCGGGACCGCAGCGGCACTCCTTTCCCTTGGCGGGGGCTGCCTACCACCTGTCGGGGCCCTCGCCGGTGCGCCAGGAGCCGGCGTTCGGCTTAGGGCCGCAGTGGCACCCCGTTCCTTGGGCGGGGGCTGCCTGCCGCCTGTCGACGCTCTCGCCGGTGCGCCGGTTGGCGCAACACCTCGGCTGGTGCCTGCTTCAGGACGCACCTCAGCCTCCCTTCGCCGATCTGCGGCCAGAGGGGGTCTGAGGGTCCTTGCAGGCAACAGCCTCTCTTCCAGCCCCTCGAAGCGGGCGTTGATCATGGTGCCGACTTGCACCATGATCTGACGCACAACGTCCTCCGTGCTGGGAGCTTGGGCCGAGTTCCGAGCCGGCACCGGGTTCGGTACCGGTCGGACTGCAGCCGCCCTCACCTCTGCCAACTCGCGTCGGAGTTCGCCGGGCCCGCGTCTCCTTGAAGGAGGCCTTAATGGTGGCCGCGGCCTCCTTCAGGGACTTTACGCAGGTGCCCTTCAAGTTCCCGGACTTGGTGGCCACAGCTATCACTGTGTCCACCGAGCCCAGGAGCATTGTGTCCAGCTGCGCGGCGTCGCAGTCGCTCAGCCGAAGCGGAGCGGCTGCGGCCGCAGCAGCAGCAGGACTCTTCCGGAATAGGGCGGCAGTCGCTGCCACCCTATTTCTTTGCTCCTCCGCCAGCTTCGCCTCGGCGGAGAGCTCCTCCTCTTGTGCCCGCTTTAGATCGGCCCTAGCTCTCGCTAGGCCGGTCTTTGGCGGGCACCCTTTCCCCCGACGAGAGGGAGTGTGCTCCTCGCCCCCGTATGTCCGGCGCTTCCTCACCTGGCGGGAAGCACCAGAGCCGCGGGACGACACACTCTCCCAACTCATCTGGCTCGCGTCTGAGTCTGATTCCGACAGGTTTATAGTCGGAATCAGACTCTCTGAGGCCTGCGGGGCCCCACCCGCACCCAGGATGGGTGCGGGGGAGGCGCCGGTGGCCTCACCTTTCTCCTCGTTGCTTTTAGCCGGTGTGGCGCAATCTGTGCGCTCCAGCACAACGCGGGCCCTCCGTAAGTAATACGGGGCCACACGCACCTCCTCGTTCTTGTCCGTAGTCTTGCCTGGGTTATCGTGTTGAGAGTCGTCGGTGTCCGGTATGGGTTTGCTGTGGTCGTCGGTACGTGGGCCCCGATCGGAGCCCACGAGGCGTTGGTTGCCCCCCGCAAATACAATGGGGCTGCCTTCTCTCGACCGTCCAGAAGGGTGGGATCCCCCCACTTGCGGAATATTTCCAATCGCCTTGTGATCCATGTTTGTTCCTTTTTGAAGGGGTGAGGTCCCCTTGTGACGCCCTAGCGACCGGGTTCCCCCCGGCCATGCATCCTATCGGCGGGCGCCAAACCTTAGGATTCGGAGACGCATGGGGCCCGACGGGGCGGCCGTGTTGACCCTCCCCGCCGCGCCGCAGGCCTTGCAGGCCCGCCATCCCACGACCCGAAGGTCCGCTGCAGCATCAGCTGCTCATCGTGTTTGCCCGACGGGGTGGCCGAGTTGACCCTCCCCGCCGCGCCGCCAGCCTTGCAGGCCAGCCATCCACCGACCCGAGGGTCCTCTGAGCCCTGCGCAGGGCTCCCACCTTTGCGGAGAACACTCCGCTGCAGCATCGCTGCACCGTCAGTTGTGCCCGACGGGGTGGCCGAGTTGACCCTCCCCGCCGCGCCGCCAGCCTTGCAGGCCGGCCATCCACCGACCCGGAGGTCCGCTGAGCCTCTGTGAGGCTCCCACCGGCCTCTCTGCTGTGCTCTATGCTACCTTCATAGAGACACGCAGAGAGGCCCACCGTTCCCAGCTATTTGCCACGACCAACAAAATCCCACAAGGAGAAGTTATTGATCGTGTTGACAGGGTGCACCGGCCCAGTCACTGCCGTTCCCCCCGGACGTATCCATAAGGGACAAGCAGCGACCGAGCACACGTGGAGGTTGCCGGGACTAGCACCCCATCCCCTCCCCAACCTAACCTAACCTAACCTAACCTAACCTAACCTAACCTTAGGTTACTAACTAACACTAACTTTTACAATTTTACATTATTCAATTATATTTTAACAAATCATTTTAAAAATAACAATATTATATAACTTATACAAACCTGCAATTTTGACTTACCTAATAATTTGACACCCCGCGACACGTCCCAGAGACGACGCTAACCCTAGCAACATGCAGCGCACTCCCACCAAGCCCGGAAGCGAGGACCTAAGCCGCACGATGACCCTGGCTGGAGCTGGACCTGGACCTGAAACAGAAAAAGGAGAATTAACACCACATAACGTCAGACGCAGCATCGGCGACTGGGAGACCGGGAAACCGGACCGGAGTCGACCCAGCGTGACGCCTCCCCAAAATCCACAGGCGGCAGCCCCCCTGAAAGCTTACCCAGCATCCAGGAAATTACTGACAGTAACGTCAGTGAGTCCACCAAAACCAGCCATCTCCAAAACATCGGAAAAGGTCGCTGAGGCAAGATCCTGGCTTATAAAAGGAAAACAGCACGTCCACAGCTCCAAAAACCTGAAAACGGACATAAAACAAGGTGTTCTGCAGGCTCTCGAACGACTCTACCAGCTAGTCAAAGAGTCAAACCTAGACAAAAGCCTGGAAACCACGGCGAAGCCCGCAGAACCCAAAAATGACGAAATTGCAATAGAAAAGAATGAGGAAAGAAAAGAAAAAGACAGAGAACTAGAAAAAATCCTAGCAAAGCACACAGAACTGATAAAGGAAAATAACGAGAGAATGGAAAAATTAAAAGAGCTGCTGACGAATAAAACATACGCAAGTGCGGTTATGACGAGCCCCCGAAGACAGCTACCGGAACACACGGTGATGCATTCGGTGGTCGTCACCGCAAAAGACGAGACTGAGACAGGTGACGAAGTGCTGACAAGAATAAGAAAAGCGGTAAACGCGAAGGAAGGAGGAGTGGCAGTAGAGCGTATAAGGAAAGCTAAGGACAGGAAAGTTATCGTCGGATGCCGGACAGAGGAAGAAAGAAGGAAAGTAAAAGAGCGACTCAGCGGCACACCCGAGCTGAAAGTGGAAGAGATCAAAAACAAAGATCCTCTGGTGATGCTACGAAGCGTACTCCATCACAACAGTGATGAAGACATCTTAAGAGCGATGAAAAACCAGAATAAAAACATCTACAAAGACCTGGCAGAAAAGGACGCAAAAACAGAAATTGCTTTTAAAAAGAGGACCAGAAATCCACACACAAGCCACGTAGTGTTGAGGGTCTCCCCAATGATATGGAAACGCATGCTAGAAGCTGAGGCAGTGCACATTGATCTGCAGCGGGTAAAGGTAGAAGACCAATCCCCGCTGGTTCAATGTTCACAATGCCTAGGATACGGACACGGCCGTCGCTTCTGCACAAACGCGATAGAAAAATGTAGTCATTGTGGAGGCCCTCACATGAAAGCAAAGTGTGAAGAATGGCTCACAGGCACAACCCCGACATGCTGTAATTGCGTCACAGCAAAACAGGATAGACACGATCACAACGCTTTCAGCTCGGAGTGTCCCGTAAGGAGGAGGTGGGATGCACTGGCCCGAGCGGCAGTGGCATACTGTTAAGGGCACCCCTGGGAAAAACCACGTACAAAATTGCGACAGGCCATACATAGTGGCCCAAGCAAACCTGCAGAGGAAAGAGCTCGCCACACAAGACTTCATGCTAGAGTCGCAAAATAGAAAGGTGGCCTTCGCATTGCTCCAGGAGCCGTATGTCGGAGGACTGGGTCGATTGAAGGATTACACGGGCGTGAGAATCTTCCAGAGTGCAAGAACAGGAGACACGCCTATTAAAGCCGCAATTGCAGTCTTTAATCAAGACCTTGACGTCATCCAGTGCCCTGAATTTACCACACCCAACATCTCAGTGGTAAAGATCAGGACCAGTGCATGGGAGATTCTTGCTGTGTCGTTTTATTTCGAACCCAGACCCAAACCGATCGAGCCATACCTTGACCAATTGCGCAGGATAACACAACACTTTGGAGGCAACATCGTTCTGGGAGGAGATGGAAACGCAAAGAGCGCCTGGTGGGGCAGCCCCAGAACAGATGACAGAGGAGAAGAGATGGCAGGAGTCTTGGAGGACCTGAGCTTGCAGGTACTCAACACCAACACAACACCGACGTTTTTCACTGTAAGGGGAGGTATCACTTACAGTAGTTTTGTGGACATTACGGCATGCACGACGGAACTGCTGAACCTGGTGGAAGACTGGACCCTTGATGAAGGAATGACAGACAGACAGACAGACAGACAGACAGACAGACAGACAGACAGACAGACAGACAGACAGACAGACAGACAGACAGACAGACAGACAGACAGACAGACAGACAGACAGACAGACAGACAGACAGACAGACAGACAGACAGACAGACAGACAGACAGACAGACAGACAGACAGACAGACAGACAGACAGACAGACAGACAGACAGACAGACAGACAGACAGACAGACAGACAGACAGACAGACAGACAGACAGACAGACAGACAGACAGACAGACAGACAGACAGACAGACAGACAGACAGACAGACAGACAGACAGACAGACAGACAGACAGACAGACAGACAGACAGACAGACAGACAGACAGACAGACAGACAGACAGACAGACAGACAGACAGACAGACAGACAGACAGACAGACAGACAGACAGACAGACAGACAGACAGACAGACAGACAGACAGACAGACAGACAGACAGACAGACAGACAGACAGACAGACAGACAGACAGACAGACAGACAGACAGACAGACAGACAGACAGACAGACAGACAGACAGACAGACAGACAGACAGACAGACAGACAGACAGACAGACAGACAGACAGACAGACAGACAGACAGACAGACAGACAGACAGACAGACAGACAGACAGACAGACAGACAGACAGACAGACAGACAGACAGACAGACAGACAGACAGACAGACAGACAGACAGACAGACAGACAGACAGACAGACAGACAGACAGACAGACAGACAGACAGACAGACAGACAGACAGACAGACAGACAGACAGACAGACAGACAGACAGACAGACAGACAGACAGACAGACAGACAGACAGACAGACAGACAGACAGACAGACAGACAGACAGACAGACAGACAGACAGACAGACAGACAGACAGACAGACAGACAGACAGACAGACAGACAGACAGACAGACAGACAGACAGACAGACAGACAGACAGACAGACAGACAGACAGACAGACAGACAGACAGACAGACAGACAGACAGACAGACAGACAGACAGACAGACAGACAGACAGACAGACAGACAGACAGACAGACAGACAGACAGACAGACAGACAGACAGACAGACAGACAGACAGACAGACAGACAGACAGACAGACAGACAGACAGACAGACAGACAGACAGACAGACAGACAGACAGACAGACAGACAGACAGACAGACAGACAGACAGACAGACAGACAGACAGACAGACAGACAGACAGACAGACAGACAGACAGACAGACAGACAGACAGACAGACAGACAGACAGACAGACAGACAGACAGACAGACAGACAGACAGACAGACAGACAGACAGACAGACAGACAGACAGACAGACAGACAGACAGACAGACAGACAGACAGACAGACAGACAGACAGACAGACAGACAGACAGACAGACAGACAGACAGACAGACAGACAGACAGACAGACAGACAGACAGACAGACAGACAGACAGACAGACAGACAGACAGACAGACAGACAGACAGACAGACAGACAGACAGACAGACAGACAGACAGACAGACAGACAGACAGACAGACAGACAGACAGACAGACAGACAGACAGACAGACAGACAGACAGACAGACAGACAGACAGACAGACAGACAGACAGACAGACAGACAGACAGACAGACAGACAGACAGACAGACAGACAGACAGACAGACAGACAGACAGACAGACAGACAGACAGACAGACAGACAGACAGACAGACAGACAGACAGACAGACAGACAGACAGACAGACAGACAGACAGACAGACAGACAGACAGACAGACAGACAGACAGACAGACAGACAGACAGACAGACAGACAGACAGACAGACAGACAGACAGACAGACAGACAGACAGACAGACAGACAGACAGACAGACAGACAGACAGACAGACAGACAGACAGACAGACAGACAGACAGACAGACAGACAGACAGACAGACAGACAGACAGACAGACAGACAGACAGACAGACAGACAGACAGACAGACAGACAGACAGACAGACAGACAGACAGACAGACAGACAGACAGACAGACAGACAGACAGACAGACAGACAGACAGACAGACAGACAGACAGACAGACAGACAGACAGACAGACAGACAGACAGACAGACAGACAGACAGACAGACAGACAGACAGACAGACAGACAGACAGACAGACAGACAGACAGACAGACAGACAGACAGACAGACAGACAGACAGACAGACAGACAGACAGACAGACAGACAGACAGACAGACAGACAGACAGACAGACAGACAGACAGACAGACAGACAGACAGACAGACAGACAGACAGACAGACAGACAGACAGACAGACAGACAGACAGACAGACAGACAGACAGACAGACAGACAGACAGACAGACAGACAGACAGACAGACAGACAGACAGACAGACAGACAGACAGACAGACAGACAGACAGACAGACAGACAGACAGACAGACAGACAGACAGACAGACAGACAGACAGACAGACAGACAGACAGACAGACAGACAGACAGACAGACAGACAGACAGACAGACAGACAGACAGACAGACAGACAGACAGACAGACAGACAGACAGACAGACAGACAGACAGACAGACAGACAGACAGACAGACAGACAGACAGACAGACAGACAGACAGACAGACAGACAGACAGACAGACAGACAGACAGACAGACAGACAGACAGACAGACAGACAGACAGACAGACAGACAGACAGACAGACAGACAGACAGACAGACAGACAGACAGACAGACAGACAGACAGACAGACAGACAGACAGACAGACAGACAGACAGACAGACAGACAGACAGACAGACAGACAGACAGACAGACAGACAGACAGACAGACAGACAGACAGACAGACAGACAGACAGACAGACAGACAGACAGACAGACAGACAGACAGACAGACAGACAGACAGACAGACAGACAGACAGACAGACAGACAGACAGACAGACAGACAGACAGACAGACAGACAGACAGACAGACAGACAGACAGACAGACAGACAGACAGACAGACAGACAGACAGACAGACAGACAGACAGACAGACAGACAGACAGACAGACAGACAGACAGACAGACAGACAGACAGACAGACAGACAGACAGACAGACAGACAGACAGACAGACAGACAGACAGACAGACAGACAGACAGACAGACAGACAGACAGACAGACAGACAGACAGACAGACAGACAGACAGACAGACAGACAGACAGACAGACAGACAGACAGACAGACAGACAGACAGACAGACAGACAGACAGACAGACAGACAGACAGACAGACAGACAGACAGACAGACAGACAGACAGACAGACAGACAGACAGACAGACAGACAGACAGACAGACAGACAGACAGACAGACAGACAGACAGACAGACAGACAGACAGACAGACAGACAGACAGACAGACAGACAGACAGACAGACAGACAGACAGACAGACAGACAGACAGACAGACAGACAGACAGACAGACAGACAGACAGACAGACAGACAGACAGACAGACAGACAGACAGACAGACAGACAGACAGACAGACAGACAGACAGACAGACAGACAGACAGACAGACAGACAGACAGACAGACAGACAGACAGACAGACAGACAGACAGACAGACAGACAGACAGACAGACAGACAGACAGACAGACAGACAGACAGACAGACAGACAGACAGACAGACAGACAGACAGACAGACAGACAGACAGACAGACAGACAGACAGACAGACAGACAGACAGACAGACAGACAGACAGACAGACAGACAGACAGACAGACAGACAGACAGACAGACAGACAGACAGACAGACAGACAGACAGACAGACAGACAGACAGACAGACAGACAGACAGACAGACAGACAGACAGACAGACAGACAGACAGACAGACAGACAGACAGACAGACAGACAGACAGACAGACAGACAGACAGACAGACAGACAGACAGACAGACAGACAGACAGACAGACAGACAGACAGACAGACAGACAGACAGACAGACAGACAGACAGACAGACAGACAGACAGACAGACAGACAGACAGACAGACAGACAGACAGACAGACAGACAGACAGACAGACAGACAGACAGACAGACAGACAGACAGACAGACAGACAGACAGACAGACAGACAGACAGACAGACAGACAGACAGACAGACAGACAGACAGACAGACAGACAGACAGACAGACAGACAGACAGACAGACAGACAGACAGACAGACAGACAGACAGACAGACAGACAGACAGACAGACAGACAGACAGACAGACAGACAGACAGACAGACAGACAGACAGACAGACAGACAGACAGACAGACAGACAGACAGACAGACAGACAGACAGACAGACAGACAGACAGACAGACAGACAGACAGACAGACAGACAGACAGACAGACAGACAGACAGACAGACAGACAGACAGACAGACAGACAGACAGACAGACAGACAGACAGACAGACAGACAGACAGACAGACAGACAGACAGACAGACAGACAGACAGACAGACAGACAGACAGACAGACAGACAGACAGACAGACAGACAGACAGACAGACAGACAGACAGACAGACAGACAGACAGACAGACAGACAGACAGACAGACAGACAGACAGACAGACAGACAGACAGACAGACAGACAGACAGACAGACAGACAGACAGACAGACAGACAGACAGACAGACAGACAGACAGACAGACAGACAGACAGACAGACAGACAGACAGACAGACAGACAGACAGACAGACAGACAGACAGACAGACAGACAGACAGACAGACAGACAGACAGACAGACAGACAGACAGACAGACAGACAGACAGACAGACAGACAGACAGACAGACAGACAGACAGACAGACAGACAGACAGACAGACAGACAGACAGACAGACAGACAGACAGACAGACAGACAGACAGACAGACAGACAGACAGACAGACAGACAGACAGACAGACAGACAGACAGACAGACAGACAGACAGACAGACAGACAGACAGACAGACAGACAGACAGACAGACAGACAGACAGACAGACAGACAGACAGACAGACAGACAGACAGACAGACAGACAGACAGACAGACAGACAGACAGACAGACAGACAGACAGACAGACAGACAGACAGACAGACAGACAGACAGACAGACAGACAGACAGACAGACAGACAGACAGACAGACAGACAGACAGACAGACAGACAGACAGACAGACAGACAGACAGACAGACAGACAGACAGACAGACAGACAGACAGACAGACAGACAGACAGACAGACAGACAGACAGACAGACAGACAGACAGACAGACAGACAGACAGACAGACAGACAGACAGACAGACAGACAGACAGACAGACAGACAGACAGACAGACAGACAGACAGACAGACAGACAGACAGACAGACAGACAGACAGACAGACAGACAGACAGACAGACAGACAGACAGACAGACAGACAGACAGACAGACAGACAGACAGACAGACAGACAGACAGACAGACAGACAGACAGACAGACAGACAGACAGACAGACAGACAGACAGACAGACAGACAGACAGACAGACAGACAGACAGACAGACAGACAGACAGACAGACAGACAGACAGACAGACAGACAGACAGACAGACAGACAGACAGACAGACAGACAGACAGACAGACAGACAGACAGACAGACAGACAGACAGACAGACAGACAGACAGACAGACAGACAGACAGACAGACAGACAGACAGACAGACAGACAGACAGACAGACAGACAGACAGACAGACAGACAGACAGACAGACAGACAGACAGACAGACAGACAGACAGACAGACAGACAGACAGACAGACAGACAGACAGACAGACAGACAGACAGACAGACAGACAGACAGACAGACAGACAGACAGACAGACAGACAGACAGACAGACAGACAGACAGACAGACAGACAGACAGACAGACAGACAGACAGACAGACAGACAGACAGACAGACAGACAGACAGACAGACAGACAGACAGACAGACAGACAGACAGACAGACAGACAGACAGACAGACAGACAGACAGACAGACAGACAGACAGACAGACAGACAGACAGACAGACAGACAGACAGACAGACAGACAGACAGACAGACAGACAGACAGACAGACAGACAGACAGACAGACAGACAGACAGACAGACAGACAGACAGACAGACAGACAGACAGACAGACAGACAGACAGACAGACAGACAGACAGACAGACAGACAGACAGACAGACAGACAGACAGACAGACAGACAGACAGACAGACAGACAGACAGACAGACAGACAGACAGACAGACAGACAGACAGACAGACAGACAGACAGACAGACAGACAGACAGACAGACAGACAGACAGACAGACAGACAGACAGACAGACAGACAGACAGACAGACAGACAGACAGACAGACAGACAGACAGACAGACAGACAGACAGACAGACAGACAGACAGACAGACAGACAGACAGACAGACAGACAGACAGACAGACAGACAGACAGACAGACAGACAGACAGACAGACAGACAGACAGACAGACAGACAGACAGACAGACAGACAGACAGACAGACAGACAGACAGACAGACAGACAGACAGACAGACAGACAGACAGACAGACAGACAGACAGACAGACAGACAGACAGACAGACAGACAGACAGACAGACAGACAGACAGACAGACAGACAGACAGACAGACAGACAGACAGACAGACAGACAGACAGACAGACAGACAGACAGACAGACAGACAGACAGACAGACAGACAGACAGACAGACAGACAGACAGACAGACAGACAGACAGACAGACAGACAGACAGACAGACAGACAGACAGACAGACAGACAGACAGACAGACAGACAGACAGACAGACAGACAGACAGACAGACAGACAGACAGACAGACAGACAGACAGACAGACAGACAGACAGACAGACAGACAGACAGACAGACAGACAGACAGACAGACAGACAGACAGACAGACAGACAGACAGACAGACAGACAGACAGACAGACAGACAGACAGACAGACAGACAGACAGACAGACAGACAGACAGACAGACAGACAGACAGACAGACAGACAGACAGACAGACAGACAGACAGACAGACAGACAGACAGACAGACAGACAGACAGACAGACAGACAGACAGACAGACAGACAGACAGACAGACAGACAGACAGACAGACAGACAGACAGACAGACAGACAGACAGACAGACAGACAGACAGACAGACAGACAGACAGACAGACAGACAGACAGACAGACAGACAGACAGACAGACAGACAGACAGACAGACAGACAGACAGACAGACAGACAGACAGACAGACAGACAGACAGACAGACAGACAGACAGACAGACAGACAGACAGACAGACAGACAGACAGACAGACAGACAGACAGACAGACAGACAGACAGACAGACAGACAGACAGACAGACAGACAGACAGACAGACAGACAGACAGACAGACAGACAGACAGACAGACAGACAGACAGACAGACAGACAGACAGACAGACAGACAGACAGACAGACAGACAGACAGACAGACAGACAGACAGACAGACAGACAGACAGACAGACAGACAGACAGACAGACAGACAGTCAGAAAAAAAAAATGAAGAAGAACATTACGTGGGCCGGGATTAACTTTATATTTGATTGTCGTCTTTATTTTAGATTTGATTTTTATGATTGAGACAAATCCGTCAATCCCACTTTTGAGTTGTAAGGAACCCCAGAATTATGAAGAAGAGAAAAAGAAACTCCAAACAGATTCGCACTGATTCTGACTGGAGGTTATATTTTATTAAAGCATTACATAGTGATAATATCTTTTATTTATAATTAATTTCAACACTGTACGCACCTTATTTCAGCAGGACACTCCATAAGCATTTTCAATACCTACTTTAACAACACTATTTAATCACTGTTCAACTCAACTCTTGCAGCAAGACTGACGTCTCGAAATCCTTTTGCCAAGACTACAGACTGACAGACACCTCTCTTCTTCTTCCCACCATTCGTGGTGGGGTAACTTTGCGCGGGAAGTCAGTGTTGCCAGACGGAAAAAAGATATAACATATAAAATGTAATAATCCTTTCCAATACAATTTCCTGAATATAATTAACATATACATATTTATATTTTTTATCATTATGTACCATTCCCTTAAAATATTTTAAATATTCATAAAATTTCTAACACCTGACTCCCTTTCTGAATACCAATCAAATGGTCTCGTTCGTGTAGGCGGCAGACTTGACAACAGCCGCTACTCGCAAGAATCAAGCATTGTCGTGTAGCAAACACCATCTAACAATATTATTGGTTCGAAAGGAGCTCGTCAGGTTGTTACCTACATGCCACTCCTCGACTCCTTTTAGCAAACATTAGGTCTCTTGGAGGCAGAAACTTATCTAAATCTGTAGTCCAGCAAAGCAATATAATAGAAATAGTTGACGGAACAATAGACTTTACAGATTATTAATATACAGGGTGGGGCAAATTTTTGGCTTCTTAAGCTACCTTTTCTTTTGTAGTTACAAGGTTTTGTTTTTAGAAACCTTCTATTTTATTTTGAGAACGAAAATATTGCCATTTTTAGTTATTTGAAAATAAGTACGGTTTGCCCAAAAAATGACATTTGTCAAAAAAAACAAGTTTATTTTAATTGACTCTATTTCCAACCAGGAACACTTTTCTCAAAGTAACTTACCAAATGAAATCGTCAAAATTTGGCAATAATTTAAAAAAACAATTCCCATACATTTTTCTAAGAAGCCCCATTCGCGGCAACAAAGTCATGCATACCATTTTAACACGGAAAGCAATTTGATTGTGTTCTGAATTCAAATTATTTATTGATATTTGTTATTAAACCATATTGGTAGAATAATATACCACCTCTTTGAATGACTATACCGCTAGAAAAAATTGGCGAGAAATATATATTTTTTTAAATTTTTATTCCAAAATGTCTCTTACGAACAACAGCGGCTATGGTTATGAGTATGGCGAGCAATACACCGGCACATTATCTGCGCTTGCGATTTAAAATCTTAGTAATCTATATAAATAAAAATTAAATGTTGTTCTTTGGTAAACGCGTCACTTTGATTTTCTTATTTCATATCCCATACATATTTCACATAGGTACTACATATGCATCATATACATTCATACATTAAAATAAATAATGTTCACTTACTAAAATTACACTTAGGTACTAATAAGTACACAAGACATAACACACATACACAACAATAGGAACCGTGTCACGGCGCAGCGCGGCGCACAATTATTGCCCATCACTATTTGCCACATATCTATCAAGATGCTAGCTATAGTTTACTTGCCTACGCTGCGTATTGGGCGACAAGTATGATATGCGCGCTCTGTAGTTATGTATACTCTAAGGGCGGAGCACTGAATGTGTAATGAAGGTAGCAGGTAGCGACAAAAAAAAACTCAAATACAGTGCCGCTAGCGACACCGTGTTTACTACATGTAAACTTTGCTAATCTCGAGGACAAAGCATGAGTATAATAGTTGTTAGTTTTCAGAATTTAATAAAATTAATAAATAAAGTAAAACACGTAGAACGAAACGCTGCATATTTTTTTCTGTAGGCAGATTTGAGTTGACAATGTTGACATTGACAATGACAACACAATTGACATGATACGTCAAATCAAAATATCGAGGTGCTGTGCTTGACTCGGACAATTATTGTACAATTTAGTTTATTTGCAAATTTTAGCTAATATCTGCCAAGGAACTGGTAGAATACACTGTGGAACACCGCTTGAGAATTTCAGATCGCTGTAAGTTGGTTTATTTCAAACCCTCCAAGTGTGTTATGGCAGAGTAATTATTGTTGTTGTGTTCAATTTGCTGAGTAATTTCGTCTCGGAAACCAGCCGCCGACGTTCCTGAGGCTTATTCTTTGAAACTTGACACTTTGCCAACTGTTCTGTAAGTGCGAAACATCAGTGCGTTTGTTTTTACTTTACGTACCACTGGCTGCACGGTGCGTGACCCCCGCGGAGCCGCGGGTGGCGGGTTGAGCAAGGGCTAGTGTTTGACCTCACATAGCCTCATTTTCCCGGGTTTTGGTTTCAAAACAATGGAATGATTTGCAACTTTTAGTGTGACCCATTAATTTGTTGCTTCTTGTGGATGCTTTGTGCGCTGAAGGTGATTATATTGCTATTAAATTGCGTTGGAACTGATAATGAAAAGTAATATATTGAGCTTATTTATTGAAAAGTGTTCAGTTAGCTAGCATAGTGTACATAATGATTGAATACTTGGAAGTGTTGCAATGTGTGCGCATACCTCAGGACAATAAACAGAGCTTGTTGTCTGCAGCAGACAGATCACTGATAGTGGAATGTTAAAAGAAATGTTGTGATGTTGCAGGTACATGCCAATAGATCCTGATGATGTCCCTGAAGCCGAGAAATGTGGACTTCCAGGAGACCTGGGCCAACCTCAAGGAAACTGTAAGGCTTTCATACAAGTATTACCATTCATCTGCAGCTTTGAATAACATTGACTGAATAGTTCATTCATTGATTTCATTGTTATAAGCATATTGAATAGGATCACTTTCTAGACCCTTTAGTGTGGTGGATCACAGCAACCTTAAATTATAACTGTCCTTTAATAAGATACAATCTATTGCGTCTTATCAGTGGACAGTTATAATTTGTACATTTCAACATCCATATTTGCTGTATAATAATACACAATTATAAGTGCATTCATAAGGAAAACATTATTTTCATAAAGCTGCATAGAATTATAATTCTATGTTTTCCTAATGAATGCACTGCATCAACAGTATTATAATTGTGTATTACTATACAGCAAATATGGATGTTGAAATGTACACAACAAAGTTCTGTGTGGCGCTGCAAATGTAATGGGCAGGGATGTTGTTTACCGTGAGTCGAATGACCTGCTCGCCTCTATTGTTAAAAGAAAGCTGTCTAGTAGTATAATAGTGCTTATCTGCTAGTTAAAAAGAATAAAAAGGAATCATTATAGTATAAACAAAGAAGTGGTATATCATATTGTCAGGTGGCGGGCGTGGTGGGTCTGAAATCGGTGGAGCGCTCCGTGTGGAACACTCGCTTCTCGGATGTGTACGCACTGTGCGTGGCGCACCCCGAGCCGCTCGCCGACCGGCTCTACGATGAGACCAAGTGAGTACCACTCTTACTAAATTAATTATGTTTTACAAGTAATATTACTGGAAGACCTATCAGACTTATTGTCAGAGATGACGTAAAGCATAAATTGAGCTCTGTTTTCCACAAATTGACATTGAAATACAAATAACAAACAGCCATGCCATGACCATTCCAGAAACTTCCTCGAGGAGCATGTGGCCAACATCCTGCGGCGCGTCGCGGCCGCCACGCCGCTCGAGAGCGACGACCCCAGCGACGGACTACTCACCAGGTATATTATAATTGGAAAAATAATGATGACATTGACAACAGATGACGTAGAATCGTTCCCCTTAGACAGTATAAGAAGTATAGAAGTAATTTGTTTGCTCGAGCAGTTGGCTCAGTGGTGACACTGATTATTTAAAATCAAAGGTTTTCATAGTGTACAATGGCTCTCATATCCATTTAATATGTTGCAGATACGTAACGGCGTGGCGCGAGTACAGCCAGGGAGTGGCGTACCTCAACTGTTTGTATTCCTACCTCAACCTGCAGCACGTCAAAAGGCAAAAAGTAAGCGTCTACCTCGCACAGATATTAAGTATAAATACCACACTATACGCAAACAACATCATATGTCTCGATGCATCGATTATTGTTTTTAATTCCTTTCTGCTGCTTTTTCCGGTATCAGTGTAAAATAATTATGAAACTTGATACCCTTTAAAATTATTTCCAAAAACTTGGACAAGCTTGCTACTCTATAGTACGACAAGATACAAAAGAACACGATCAAAATTTGAAGTAATTTCACTTCACGCGGAAGCGACGTTGAGATCCGTATCGATGGAAACGATCACTTTCAATTTTGGCGGTGTTCATTCTTGTCGTGCTATTTGTGTGAGATTGTGACAAGTCGCGTCCGTTGCAGGTTTCAGACGCGGAGATCATCTACGGGTCGGCGGCCACGGTGAGCTGCCCCGAGCACGACTCGCGGCAACTGGAGGTATGCGCCCGCTCCGCTCGCTCCGCTCGGCCGCGTCGTGCGAGCGACACGTGTGTACGTGCGTGCGTGTTGCAGGTGGGCGAGCTGGGGCTGGAGATCTGGGAGCGCGTGCTGATCGCGCCGCTGTCGCGCGCGCTGTCGGCGCGGCTGGTGGGCGCGCTGGGCGCCGCGCGCGCCGCGCGCCAGGACCCCGCGCTCGCGGACGCCGTGCGCGGCGCCGTGCACAGCACCGTGCACGTGAGTGGCCGCCGGGGCGCCGGGGCGCCGGGACGCGGGGCGCCGGGCCCCGCTGTCCGTCAGGGGATCCGGGGATACGTGCGGGTAGTGGGAGTAGCCGAGCGGCACGGCTGAAACTAAAGTGTCATAAAAATAACGAGAATGCCGAGAAAAAAACTTGTGTAAAATAAAGACGGTCCCGATGCAAGACCCTGCGGTACTCTAGCCTTACTATGAGCTTCGGACGGTCTGATCCCGCTAAAACCGATTTTCTAGATTCTTTTCCTAATACACGAGGAAACGAAATTGAGAGCTTCATCTCGAACCCTAATTTGATTTCACCATGTCATGACCGACCCAGTTGAACGCTCAGCACGGGTCACCTACAACGACGCCCGCGATTTCTCCCAAATTTTTACAATCCAAGCATAATTTTCTGGGGAGATATTTAAATTGAATTTTCGAATAGCTTCCGATTTGATCGATGAGTTGTCTGAGTGTCGCACCGTGCACCGTGTCGCGCAGGTCCGCAGCTTCCGCGTGCGCAACCCGCTGTCGCTGTACCACCAGCTGGTGCTGGAGCCGTACGTGGCGGCGGCCGGCGCGCACCACGCGCGCCACGCCGCCGCGCTGCTGCAGCACGGCGACGTGTCCAACTACATGCGGCGCGTGCTGGAGGGTGAGTCCCGCGCCCCCGCCCCGCCCCCGCCCCCGCGCCCCGCGCCCCGCTCTCACCGCCCGCTCGCTTGCAGGGCTGGAGCGCGAGGTGGAGCTGGCCAACCAGTACCTGCACTCGTCGTCGCTGGAGGCGGTGCGCGCGTGCTACGAGCGCGCCGCCGTGGCCGCGCACCTGCCCGCGCTGCACGCCGAGGTGGACCGCCTGTTCCGCGAGGCCTGCGCCGACGAGCCCGCCGCGCTGGAGGTGAGCCTGACGCCGCGCGTGCGCCGGGCTAGGGCTGTGTGCGCCACATCGTACAGCTAGAGCTTGCGATTCGAATGTCGATCGATCCGTCGCGACTACGTCGGCGTGTCCAACGTTCCTTTCGTTTCAGCGTCGCATGGACCTGCGCCGCATGTACACGCTGCTGGCGCCGCTCGGCAGCGCGGCGCTGCGGCCGCTGGTGGCCGCCGCGCACGCGCAGGCCGCCGCCGAGGGACACGCACACGACTACAACAAGGAAGACGTGAGTACACACACACACACATGTACACGCCGCCCGGCGGCGCGGCGCTGCGGCCGCTGGTGGCCGCCGCGCGCGAGCAGGCCGCCGCCGCGCGCGCGCAGGCCGCCGCCGCGCACGCGCAGGCCGCCGCCGCGCACGCGCAGGCCGCCGCGGGGCACACTCTCACGCGATGTTGTGGTTGCAGGCTCACATTCACTTCGTGAACTCGATGCTGGCGCTGCACGGCAAGTACAGCAAGCTGTTCGCGGAGGTGTTCGGCGGCGCGCAGGCCTTCGTCGGCGCGCTGGACAAGGCGTGCAGCGAGGTATGTGCCCCGCCTGTACCGACCACTGTGTACTTTGGAATGTCAATATTTATGTCAAAATACCTGTATATGTGTAATACAGCTGGCCGATTCAGAACCCCACGACAACATACCGAATCGATTCGATTGGATAACGATCTCGTGTCGTAGGTTTCTTTTCGAGCTATTCAGAACATCCGCCCCGAGGATTCGACACGGTTTCGGTTACGATATCGAAATCGATACGACAACGTGTTGCATTTACGGAGTTCGTTTTGTGTGCAATACTCGCAGAAAATTGTATTATTATCTAGATGATATAAAAATGTTTTCAAGTTATCAAAATTTATTATAACAACGTTTATCACGAATTAAAATATAATCAATAATTATAAGCGCCAGATATTGGTAGAAATATAAAAAAACAAGAGCTTCGTAAACACCCACCTGCTGATATCCACTTGACATTAATGTATTATCTATGCTTTTGACATTGACAAACCGCCAAATTTAAATGTCGATCGCAAATTGTTTTCTTTATCATATGTTTTGAAATTATTAAAAGAAGATCGAGCGAGAAGACGAGCCTCATTACATATAAACAAGATTCGTTAGAAATGTTAAGTAAATACCAAAATATCTATTGTATAGTATCACAGAGTACTTTATAATAATTATATAGGTACAGTGATTTTATTTCGGTAGATTTATGCATCTTATTAAGTAATCTTTATAGTAGTAGGTAAATAGTTCTAAAACAATCAAAGCGAACTTAACCTATAAATAAATACTAGACTTGGTACTTTATTACATAGAATTAGTTTATGTTGAATCTTACTGTGAGTTTTATTTTATTTGTAGTAGAAAATGTAGTTTATTTAACAACACACGGAATATACTCGGTATTGACGGTCAAATCTAATGCTTTCGAGTGATATGTTGCACTCGATAAGTTGTCGTGGAAATTAATCGGACGTTCGAAAACTATGCTTCGATATCTGCTTTGTGAATAACGTTCTCGGTCGATAAATACGCGTTTATCGTACGGTTACGATTGGTTATCGCGTCGATTCGACTATTGTGAATATAAAATATTTTGAATCGTACGATATCAAACCGAATCGATCGACAAATGAGTTGTCGTGAGGTTCTGAATCGGCCAGCAGGTCATAAATTCTGTCACATGTTTAATATAAAATAATTGAAACAAGTTTATTCATTATGTAACCATTTATATACCAAAATGAACTTAACATAACATAGATTCTTATGACAATAAAGTTTATTCAAAATGACCTTCGCGCCTTCACAGCTTTTATCACAGCTGGAGTCCTAACAGACCGAGGGCGACCACTTCTTGACCTGTCATCTACACTAGAGTCTTCATTGTATCGTTTGATGGTACAATAAACGAATCTTTTGGTTAAATTCAAATTTTTCAGAATGTCAAAAATTTGAATTGTCGCGTAACCGCAACGATGCAACGCAATAACTGCAACACGGTCTTCTTTAAGCGTCCACTCCATATTTAAAAATGAGTAAAATTCTAAAAAGTATACATTTTTATTTTCATGAACAATTCGAAATTCGAATTCAATAAACTTTTTTTGTGGCCAGCATTCTAAAAGAAAAGTTTTTACTGTGTGACAATACTTATGACCTGACTGTGTATATTGTAATTTTTCATAATTTTTTTGTGTTACAACCTGGCACAAATCTTTCGCAGGCGTAGTATTTATATTATTGAATTTGTTGAGTTCTTCTACCATATGTTTGTTCGTACGTAGGTGGTGAACGCGCGCCCGTCGCCCGAGCAGCCGGCGCGCGCGCCCGAGCTGCTGGCGCGCTACTGCGACTGTCTGCTCAGGAAGAGGGTGAGTCGGCCCGCACCGTGCCGTACCGTACCGTACCGTACCGTACTACCGTACCGCACCGTGCTGTACTCGTCTCTAGCACGGGGGACTCGCGGACATAATTACGCACATACAGAACACGTATATTCGCCGTCTTCGGTTCGGCAGCATTCAACGAGATCCTATCGGAAAAAAACGACGGTCGCACCGATGAAGAGTACAGCTCGTAGGAATCATAAAAAGTGCATTGAAATAGTAGTAGTTACAGTAGTAAGGCGAAACAAATTAATTGGCTTATATTTGGAGTTGTATTTCTAACATTTGATCAGATGCGATCGTCACCTCTCGGTGAGAAGGCCACAGACAAGTTATCGAACCCTCCGACTCGAGCCGTGAGTCGGAGGTGACGCGTGCTCCCTGCCCTCGGCCGGCGACGGGTGACGGGTTCTAGTAACGTTCAGGGTTCCCGCAGACAATATGGCTACCGACAACGGGGAGTTCAATGAGCGGGTGTTCACAGAGCGGCGGCGGCGGCGGCGGCGGCGGCGGCGGCGGCGGCGAGTCGGACACGGAGGAGCGGCTGTCGGCCGCCATCACCGTGTTCAAGTACGTGGACGACAAGGACGTGTTCCAGAAGTACTACGCGCGCGCGCTGGCGCGCCGCCTCATCCACCAGCTGTCCGCCTCCATGGAGCAGGTGGGCGCGCGGGGGGCGCGGGGGGCGCGCGGGGCGCGGGGCGGCGAGTAGTGAGGCCCGTGACTTACCGTTCCCGCCCACAGGAGGAGGCGATGATCAACCGGCTGAAGGCGGCGTGCGGCTACGAGTTCACCAACAAGCTGCACCGCATGTTCACGGACGTGGCCGTCTCCGCCGACCTCAACGTCAAGTTCCAGCAGCATCTGCACGACAACAACCTCACGCTCTCCACCGGCTTCTTCATACAGGTGAGCCCTGCACGACAACAAGCTCACGCTCTCCACCGGCTTCTTCATACAGGTGAGCCCTGCACGACAACAACCTCACGCTCTCCACCGGCTTCTTCATACAGGTGAGCCCTGCACGACAACAAGCTCACGCTCTCCACCGGCTTCTTCATACAGGTGAGCCTCCCCCTCCCACCTGCACGCTCTCTCTCATATCACGCTATCTCTCCCACTCACACCCTGCCACTTCTCTCTCTCACACCCGCTCCGCCCCTGCAGATCCTGCAGGCGGGCGCGTGGCCGCTGGGCGGCGCGATGGCCCCGCTGGCGCCGCCGCTGCAGCTGGAGCGGCCGGCGCGGCTGTTCGAGGCGTTCTACCGGCAGGCGTTCAGCGGGCGGCGCCTCGCCTGGCTGCACAACCTGTGCACCGGCGAGCTGCGCACGCGCTACACGCCGCGCGTCTACCACATCAGCGCCACCACGCACCAGGTGAGCGCCGCCCGCATCTTGTTGTAATGTCTTGTCATTATATAGTGAACCTGCTCGTATTACAAGACAGTAGCGTCCCCCTCCTAACGTTTATCTGCCGAACTTTTAGCGGCCGCCGTTACACTTAACAGTTCCTTTATGAAATTCAACGTGAGACGAGCGAGTTCTTCATCTGATGACAAGCAACATGCCTCAAACGGGCATGTTGCTTACCATCAGGTGTAATAACAGGCGTAGCACCATTCAAGACTATCCAAAATCCTCCGCCGCATCGCCAGATATGCATTATAAGGGCCGTATAATAAGCAAAATACATCTTGTTACTTGTCTAATGTCGACCGAAATAAAGCTTTCATAATTAATAATAATAGAAATCCCACCGCGCTCGTCACCCCGAGACGATAGCTCTCGAGTCCCATAATGGCCAGTAATTTTGCCCTTGAAACGTCGACCGGCACACCGGTCACGTGTACCCTAACGGATCGTACATCGCGCGACGCGCAGTGCGCGCTGCTGCTGTGCTTCGAGGGCGCGGACAGCGCGCCGGCGCGCGAGCTGCGCGACGCGCTGCAGCTGGCGGGCGAGGCGTGGGCGCGCCACCTGCGCCCGCTGCTGGACGCCGGCCTGCTGACGGCCAGCGGCGACGTGGACGGCGGCGCGGACGGCGGCGCGGACGACGCGTGCGGCGGCACGCTCGCGCTCAACCTCGCCTTCTCCTGCAAGCGCACCAAGGTCAAGCTCACGTGCGCCACCGCGCCCAGCCAGACAGGTACCGCCGCTAGCCGGCACTGCACCGCACGAACACACACCACCTCCAGTACCCGCACATTCGATACGCGACGCCGCTCACTGCCAATTGTCACATTGACTAAAGTACTCAAATAATATTTTAATGCTACGAGGACGCGTCGACCTAGTCGAGACCTAAAGCGGCGCGACACTACCGAACACTACCTCGCCTCGCGACCGAACACTACCGGCTCGGTGCTCGGCCGCACACAATACTAGCTCTGTGACTATGCAACATCGGCCCGTTAACGTGTGCGGATTCATATCAGATTACATCAAACATTCACTTTAGATGAAAGAACTGAACCCTCGAATTATACACCAGTTTCTGTGCTTCCAGCTCCTAGTAAGATATTTGAAAAAATCATACTACGGCAACTATTGTCTCACTTTAACGAACACAGATTATTGAATCAGTTCGGCACTAAACGCAGATCAACAACAGATGCCGGGGTACATTTAGTTACCCATGGGGAGCTCACAGGATGCCAATGGAGTTTTTGTGACCTCTCTAAGGCTTTTGACTGCGTAAAGCACAGTAGTCCGATTCGTAAACTCCACCACTACGGAATTCGTGGAGCCGCTCTGGATCTTGTAGAGTCCTACCTAACTGACAGGCAGCAAAAAGTTGGTATAAATGGCGTCACTTCATCTGGATCTTTAGTCAAAACGGGTGTACCACAGGGTTCAATTTTAGGGCCGTTGTTGTTCTTAGTGTACGTAAATGACTTACCTTTTATGGTGAAAGACCTTGCAGACATTGTACTTTTTGCGGATGATACATCGATAATCTTTAATGTAGATAGGAAGGATAGTGAACTAGTACACGTAAATAATGTATTGTATTAAATTGGTTCGCTGCCAACAACTTGTTACTAAACGCGAAAAAGACGAAATGTTTAAAGTTCTCTTTGCCTAATGTTAGACATGTAGAGCCAAACGTAATGCTTAATAGTGATAACCTCGACACAGACAAGGCGACGGTATTCCTAGGTATAGGCATAGACTCTAAGTTGCAGTGGGGTCCTCATATCGATGTTCTATCAGGAAAACTTAGTTCTGCTGCATGCAAAATTAGGCAATTAACGGATATAGCTACGGCTCGGTTAGTTTACTTTGCATACTTCCACAGCTTAATGTCATATGGCATTTTGCTGTGGGGGTCTGCCGCGGATATAGAAGCTATTTTTATTTTACTAAAGCGGGCAGTTCGCGCTATTTATGAGTTAGGTCCTCGCGAATCATTAAGAGAAGTCTTTAAACAAATTAATGTATTAAGTTTACCTTCTCTGTATATTTATGAAAATGTAATGTATGTTCGTAAAAATCTTCACTTTAAGATGAATAGTGACCACCACAACATGAACACAAGAAATAAGGATAGAATTGCAGTACCTAGGTTTAGACTGAGTAAAACGAATAAGTCCTTCATGGGCAATTGTGTACGTTTTTACAATAACATTCCAAAATGTATAACGGAGCTCACAGAAAGTAGATTCAAATTGCGTGTGAAAAATATTCTTATGAAAAAAGCATACTATACAGTTGTAATTACATAGTAGCAGGCCTAGCGCACTCCGCACTGTAGGTACGAAGCTACAAGTACATAGCCGGACACCGACAGCGGGTCGCGCGTCGTTACACGTGCCGCGTCAGAAGAGATAAGAGCTATGCAATAGAAAGAGACGCGCTCTGTAGGTTAATATGACTGGTAGGTATGCAGCGCTACTGAATTGAATTTTATTGCGTCATAGCAAGAGTCGCTATTTATTTAAATTTCTTTGCGGAGTGATGCTTCTATCCCTTAGTATTCTGTGATAGAAGACAAAGATGCATGGAACATTCCGCTTCTGCCAAGTGCCAGTTGTCACATAAAAAACATAATATGGTCATAAACAAACATAAAATATTGTAACAAATGTTCAAAAAAAATATGCCTCTCAGTTTCTTGCCGTATCTTCTGAGTAGTGGTTCTTTTTCCGATACGGTGGTAGTCATTGTAATAATTGACGTTCATAAGTGCGTCTGTGATGACAAAACTGGATAAAGAACTTTTGAACTTTGATGTGTTGGTGTTGTGATAAACTACCTGAGGGCATTGACAAATTACCAATGCGTAGATTTAAATCATTTATCAAAATAAACCTTATGAAAAAAGCATACTACTCAATAAATGAATATGTTAATGACAAAAATGCATGGCCTGTATGCCCTAAGCCCCATGATGATGAAGATTAACACATCAGTGTGTGCATGATGTTTATATTTTATTTTATCTTGGAATGTACAATGCTATGTGAGATGTCTAATTTAGTTAGTCATTCAAATAAAGCTAGAAAAATTGTATTTGAGTTGGAAGTGACTAGGTTTTACAGTCATGCTCACTCAAATGTCTTTGCTTGCGGCGGCTCTGTGTGTCGGGTCACTCCCTTCCCTCCAATATGGTTGAGGGGGGTGATGGCTGGTCCACAAGTCATACTCGTGAACGGGTGCTGCTTGCGGGGACTGGTCTGTTCTAGTCACTCCTACTGCTACTGTCATACCTACTTATATTTAATTTACACATTTCTGTTACTGATACTATGACTATGGGACATCTCACTCGCATTTCTTGTTTGACATTCTGTTAATTCTAATTTATACGTAATTGTGCTGAAAAAAGACATCCCCTTGTAGTTTCTTGGTGCTATCTTCTCTAGCGGGCGTATTTCCGAAGCACTGGTAAAGTCCGTTCTCGCATTTCTTTTCAACACTCAGACTTCAATTTGAGTATAGGAAAGAAATGAGTAAACATACTTACCTTTTTTTCAAAGTCATATTAACACAAGTTACAATTTTTAACATTTTTTATTTGTATCATGTTTTTATGACCTTTAAAAGTGCACTTTTGTGCCTATTTAATAAATGATATTTGACTTTGACTTTGACTTTGTGTCCGCAGGGGCGGGCGGCGGCGGGGCGGGCGGCGGTGGGGCGGGCGGCGCGGACGCGGAGGCGGCGCACTGCGACGACGACCGCAAGATGTACCTGCAGGCCGCCATCGTGCGCATCATGAAGCAGCGCAAGGTACGCCCCCCCCTGCCCCCCACCCCCCACCCCCCCGCGCGGCCCGCCGCACGCCCCTCTCACCCCCCTGCCGCTTGCAGGTGCTGCGCCACACGGAGCTGATCCAGGAGGTGGTGTCGCAGGCGCGCGGCTCGTTCGCGCCCTCCGTTGCCATGATCAAGAAGTGCATCGAGGCGCTCATCGACAAGCAGTACCTCGAGCGCACGCCCGCCGCGCTCGACACCTACAGCTACCTCGCCTAGCGCCGCGCTGCCGTCCGAGCCTAGCGCCGCGCCGCCGTCCGAGCCTAGCGCCGCGCCGCCGTCCGAGCCTAGCGCCGCGCCGCCGTCCGAGCCTAGCGCCGCGCCGCCGTCCGAGCCTAGCGCCGCGCCGCCGTCCGAGCCTAGCGCCGCGCCGCCAGAGCCTAGCGTCTAGCGGGAGCGCCGTGGCGCCTAGCGGACGTCTACTGTACGATATCTATCTCCGGCTCGGTGTGAGGAGGAAGGCCGGACATGTGGCCGCACTCGGAACCGAACCTTGAATCTCTTTCGCATGATACTTAGCCGGTTACTTGAACTAGTGCAATTTTGGACGCCCCTCGGCACTATATCGCTACGAGGATATCAGAGGCTAAAATAAACCGAATTGTTCGGTGTTGCCGGTCGACCGTGTTGACGCCACCGCCGCGCCGGCGCGGCTGTGGCGCCGGCGCGGCGGTGGCGCCGGCGCGGCGGTGGCGCCCCCGCGCGGGTGTCATCCCTTCCCCACGTCCTCGTCGCACGAGTTGTGCGAAGTGGACGACTTGTACAGTAGTAGAGTAGGACTATTATTATTATGTACTGTCACATAACGATATGTATTTAGAAAATTATACCGAATTTTCGGCTTTAATGTATTGACAGACCGAATACTCAGCTATAGATACCGAAGCATCGACTATACTCAGTACTGCAATGGCGCTGACATCGCACAGTGGTCTGTGCGAGCGAGCGCCCGCGACTGCACTCGTAGCTTTCTATCAGCAATAGTTTTTGGAGTCTGTTCGTTAGTTTCAGACGTGAGCCTCCTGAATATATATGTACATACAAACTGTACCTCCGTCTAATATTAATATAGTGTACCGAGTCTCCCGACTGTACAGACTTGTACGACAAGAGTCAGAATGAACGCGGCCAGAAGTAAACGTTTTCGACAACGTCAATGGTTAGTTGGCACATACATGTCCGGCACAACACACAACACACGACACACGCCGCCTCTACATTGACGTCGTCGGTCGGAGAAGGGAATCAACTGTTTACTGAATAGCAATAGTTTGCGCGATACGAGCTCGTGCAGAACAAACTAAAATAAGTAGCGTACAGTGAGCGTCGCGCGACTTAAGTGAGTTCAAGATAGAACACACTTTTTAAAAACTAAAATTAATTTCTCAACTCGCGATAAATGATTTTAATTACCGGAGCCAAGTGTGAGCTGTCTCGGCGATCGATCCAAACTGGCGTTTCTCGAAGCTCGGTGATGCTGCGGTGCCTCGGCGTCGCTGCATCAGCATTTTCGTGAGGGTAAGGAAGGGGACACACATAACATCCCCCTCGTTAAGACAGAGGCCCATTTTTCAGGTACGAATGAAAAAGGGCTGAGGTCCTGAAGGCTGCATCTGCAAGTCTTTAGTAGTTTCAGCGGTTTCAGCAGGAGTACGGGTTCTTAGTTTCCATATCCTTTTATAGAGCAGGAAACATACAAATGCACATATGATGATGTAAATAGGTAGCGTCCAATAGTTAAAAGTAGTCGAAATTGTTTCAGTTTCCAGATTGATAGGATTTTCTTTTTCTATTAAAGCTTCTAGCTCGTAGAGTCGATTTAGTTCAACATTTTCAATCATCAGAGGCCGATTCCTGTTTTTTATAGTTATATTTGACAAGTCGAAGGATAACAGCTTCACTGGGTGTCCTTGAAGTTTATTTCTTACATTTTTCTTAATATTTAGTTTTGTAGATACGCTGCAACCTTCCGGTATTTCAATTAAGTATGTTCCTTGTATAGAGCTGTGACTATCTCCATGACAGCTGAGTCTTATCTTTGTGTTCAAAGTACATGTCAGTAGGTAGTGTTTGTCGTCGAGCTTTTGCCAAATTTCTGTAGAGCTTTTATACGTATTATAGAGACATGTAGAGATTTCTTGAGCCGTTATAAGTTGATAAATACAATCTTTGTCTTTGTTCATGTATTGGTATGTAGATTCACGACAGAAATAACCTTCTTCAAATTTCTTGCATATGTTGTCCATATACTGGTAGCGTTCTTCATCCATTGCCAGGTAGGGTTTAGGAGGGATGATAATAGATTTATTTATAGTTGGTGAAGGATAAAGGTGATAGTAGGAATACTTATTTTTATACATAATAGGAAATGTCAAGATAAAAACAATCGTATTGTCAAGGTAATAAGATCCAGATTCAAGTAAGTCGTAATAATGTCTTAAGTCGGTCAACTTGTTTATTATTAGTTCGTCAGAGTTGTATAGAGTAGTTAGAGTATCAGAGACATATTTAATATCTGCATAAGATAATATATCGTGGTGAACAATTCCTAACTTCGAAAATGAGAGAGAGTTTTCAATTGAAATTAGAGAGTCTAAAATTGTCTGGCAATTTATTTTTAATAAGTCAAACAAACTAACCATTTTTATAAAATCATTGAGTCTATAATCTGTCATGTTGATTTCTCTGATTACTTCATTAATCTTTAGGTATATTTTGTTTTGATTATAAGTGATTGCAGCGATTGTTGAGTTATAAGCAGCGAGTAGATTTTTGTTTAATGAGATAGCTCTATTAAATGAACTCTGAATGATTTCTTGATTTTTACGTAAACTGGAGATAGCGTTAGAGATTTCAACAGCGTCATCATAATCTAAATTTCCGGTTATGCCTTTTATCACGGAACCCAGACCATTTATAAGTCCTCGCTTATATCTAGAGTTTAAACTGCTTATAGAATTATACTTTAACGTTATATGACTTAACCTATCGAGTAATATTTGCTTAGATACTAAAAAGTTACTAAAATAACGAGGGTCCGTTTGCTTAAGATAGTCGATAAATGCGATTATATGATTTTCTAAATTACTAATACTATCTCTAATTATATCTAAGTCTATATAATGAACGAAAGCGTGTTCGCTCTTTTGAATTTTCGCTATACCTAACTCAAATGGCAATATGCCTGGGTTATTGGTTAGCGGAGTCAGGGATACTTGAGGTACTTGGCCCTGGACTGCTCGATGTGTCGTTAGGACGATCCTGCAACACATTCGTTTGATTATTAAGAGGTCTTCTTAGATTCCTCTTATTATAAGTAACGTCTTTTACGTCTAAGATCTTAATACCGAGATCTTTCTTAACCTGTCTTGTCAAATAACGAGGTTGAGTTTTATGTCGAACTGCTAATGGGTTCTTTGAATAGCAGAGAATATTTTCCGCGTAAACAATTGGCGGTTCGCGAGATTCATTGCGTTTTTCCATGATTGTAGCTCGTTTTTCTTGAAGGTTTTTATTTAATATTGAGTATAAATCTTTTGTTGTTTCTTTATGTTTTTGTATGTAACTTTGTAAGTAAGTTGACTCCAAGTTTATATCCAACGGGTCTATGTTATCAATATGTCCATTTATAATTTCAATCGGTTTTTTGTTTGTTACGGAATGAATCGAGTTATTGTATCCTAAAACAGCGTATAACATTAATGCGTTTGTTGAGAGTTCTGAACGAGTTTGACTTAAGATTCGAATGTGTTCTAGGATGGTTGAATGGAAACGTTCAATAGCTCCGTTTGACTCTGGGTTGTTGACACTAATAAAGTGAAGACTGATTTTGTGCAATTTAGCAAATTCTTTTAAAGGTAGATTTTTGAATTCCGTTCCTGAGTCTGCTGTGAGACACAAAGGTAGGCCGTGATGAGTCATAAATATTGTTAGACAATTTAGCACACTTATACCTGTCATGCTTTCTAAGGGGTATGCTTGAGCATATTTTGAAAAGGTGTCAATGATCGTTAAAAACTTCTGTCCGTTTACGGATAACGTGTCAACGTGTACTACTTCGAATGGTTTGTTAGGTATTGGCACAATTTGAAACCGTTGTGTGTTAGGTTTTCTTTCATATTTACATGTTTGACATATTTCACAGTTATTTATATAGTCAGTTATACATTTTGTTAAATTTGGCCAATAATACGTTCTTTTGATTCTTTCTTCTAACTCATGAATTCCGCGGTGGTTTGTTTTTCCTTCGTGAAAGTTTTTAATTATTTGTATCTGTTTATCTTTGTCGGTGACGTCATCAAGCTTATTCTTGTAATAAGTTAATTTATAGGCTGAGTTTTTAAATGTGTTTTGCAAAATAACTGTTATATTGGGAATGAATTCAATGTCAGATATGTATATGCCATATTTACGATTTGGGGATATATATTCTTTGAAGAGTGATATAATTTCAGCTTCTAATTTATTTCGAGATATTTGTGCATATATTCTTTTCTTTCCGGGGAAGATTTCTTTAACGTGTGGTTTTGCAGATGAATGGTGCACAATTTCAATAAATAATTGATTGTTGCGAGTATTTATGGGAAGTTCTGAAATGGGTATATCGAGAATTGGATTTTCGTCTGCTGATTGGGCTTGACTGAGGTCATCTAATTCATTTAGTACAGGCAATTCTGTATGAGTGTTGACAATCAATGACATATTTTGGTCGGCTACGTTTTCGTCATCAGAATCTAAACAAATTGGGCTTAAATCGTTATTTTGAATTTCTATTCTAGATAATGCGTCAGCGTTTGTGTTTGAAGTTCCCTTTTTGTAAATTATATTATAGTCATAGTCTTCTAGTTTTAAACGCCATCGTATTAATCGGGAATTTGGTTCTTTCAAATTGAACAAATATTGCAGTGGTTTGTGGTCTGTTACAATGTTGAATTTACGTCCGAACAAATAAGGTCGAAAATACTTTGTAGCCCACACAATTGCTAACAACTCCTTTTCGATTGTGCTATAGTTTATTTCATTGTCGTTCAAAGTTCTAGAGGCGTAAGCAATTGGCTTATCGGATCCAATTGTTCCCTGCGACAAAACTGCGCCTATTGCGAAATTTGATGCATCCGTTCTAAGATTAAACTCTTTGTTAAATTCTGGGTACTGTAATATCGGATCGTTGGTCAGGATGTTTTGACACAGTTTAAAACAGTTTGTATACTGTGGGGTCAATTCAATTTTAGCGCCTTTTTTAAGACATGCAGTTAACGGTTTTGTTAGTTTTGCTAGGTTTGGTATGAACTTGCGATAGTATCCAAGTAAACCAAGAAAAGATTTTATTTCTTTCTGAGTTTTGGGTATTGGATACCTCAAAATGGCATCGACTTTCTTAGGGTCAGGTTTAATTCCATCAGGTGTCACAATGTGACCTAAGAAAGGTGTTTCTCGTTTCAGAAATATCGATTTTTCAGGGTGAATCTTGAAATTAGCTTCTCTGAGTCGTTGGAAAACATTTTCTGTATTTATTATTGCTTCTTGGAGACTGACACTATAGATAATTATGTCATCGCAATAAACTATTACGTTTGGGAGTCCTCTAAGGACATTGTCCATAACACGCTGAAATGTTGATGGAGCATTTTTTAATCCGAATGGCATACGAAGGTATTCATAGTGGCCATTTTCCACTGAAAAAGCTGTTTTCGGAATGTCGTCTTTATTCATTTCAATTTGATGAAATCCGCTATAGAGATCAATTGTATTGAAATATTGACATCTGCCTAATTTATCTAAAATATCTGAAATATTTGGTATCGGATATCTATCTGAAATTGTCTTTTCGTTGAGTTTACGATAATCGACTACCAGTCGCCACTTTACTTTTCCTGTGTGATCTGGTTTCTTTGGTACAATCCAAATAGGGGATGACCATGGGCTATTTGAGGGTTGTATTATTTTTTGAGTTAACATTTTATTAATTTGACTCTGAACTTCCTCTTTATGAACGTGGGGATATCTATAACTTCGGGCATAGATGGGTATCTCGTCAGTCATTTTAATATTGTGCTTTATTTGATTTGTGAAAGTGAGGGGTTGATTTTCATCATGGAAAATGTCAGAATATTTTTCACAAAGACATAATAATTGGTGTTTTTCTTCATCATTTAAATGGTCAGTTTTTATTAATTGTTCGACATCACTGGCTTTTTGTGAGACAATGTCGAAATTGTGAATTTCAAAGTGGTCCCTTAATCTATAAACTTCCAAAGGGGACATAAGGCTTACGATAATATCATTATCAGTCGGGTTACGAATCTCAAAATATGCATAGCCATGTTTCGAATTCGAAACTGAAGATGGAATAATGCATTTGTCTAAAACAGTTTCCGGTAGATAAATGTCGGAGTTATCTATGGATACAGGCATTTTCATGACCTTTGTCGATTTTCCTTTCACTAATCCTTCAAATAAATTTTTTATACCGGATTTCTGAATCGAAATCGGGTTTACCGCTTTTTCCGTCTCTAATTGTTTAGTCTCTAAGTTGACCTTAGCTTTCAATTGTTCAAGTAGCTTATAACCGATTAATCCGTCGAATACGTTGTGGAATTTATAAACAAAGAACTTCGCAGAGCTCTTATCGCGAAACTCACTGAACAACGGGATCTGTACTGAGAACTGATTAACTGTGGTACAATGTAAGTTGGTCACAGTGAATGGTTCATGAGTTAAAGGTATGTTCGAATAATACCTTTGTATTACTTCGGGTGACAAAAATGATTGATTTGCCCCTGTATCGATGAGTAATTTTAGGGGTGGATTTTTTATTTCGATGTACGGAAGCTCTCGTTTGATATGAGCATTAATTTCAATTATGGCGGGTTTTTGGTTTCCGAAACCTCGCGAAAATTTTGCTCGCACTGTTGTTGAGTTGCACCTACTTCCTGATTAATTTGGACATTTTGTTCAAAAATCGGTTCCGTAGTTTCAGTATATTGAGAATGTTGTGCTGGTACAGGCATTTGAGTAAAGTACTCGTTAGGATAGCAATTTTCGTCATAATAATTGTCATAATAATTATCCAAGCCGTATTCTGCATAATAATTATTATCATCACCATACATTGAAGATGTTTCTTGAGCATGCAGTGAGAAATTCGGGTTAGGATTTTGTTGAAAATAGTTATGTTGGGGTGGTTGATTAAAAGCACGGTTTTGTTGAACAAAGGGTGGTCTATTAGCTGAACGAAATGAAATTCCACTCATAGGCTGTGGTCGTGTTGTAGTCATAGATGGTTCGGGTTTTACCTGATAAATTGGCCTTTGTTGGTTATTGTTGAAATGTTGGAAAGGTCTTGGTTGACCAACAGGTCGATGTTGGTTGGCGAAATAATTTTGCCGGTTGTTATAATTATTTTGTGAATTGTTAAACAGAGGTATTGGTCGTGGTTTAAACATATTAAAATGTTGTTTATTTTGGGGGAATACATTTTTGTTTTGTTGTTGTTGTGGTTGCATCAAAGTATTATTTTTACGCAAATAATTTATATTTTCTTCTTCTTTAATGTATTGCAAAGCAGTTGGTAAATCAATTGGTTTCATAGCACGAATGGTAGAGCCTAAAGGTTCTTTTAATCCAGCTAAAAATGTTTTCAAGCATTGCGATGTGAAAAATGTACGTTTACATACTTTCACCGTATCATCATTTTCATGCAAATTGACATAATTAATTAATGTATTTAATATATACATGCATCGATTGTAAAATCCTTGGGCATCGTCACTTTCTTGTTTTAAATTAACTAAATCTCTAGTTAACGAGTTTTCGTCTCTCTGGTCTGAAAAATGTTGTAAGAGCACACTTTTAACATTTTCCCATGTATCAGCGCCGTTGATGTTAACAACCTCTTCCGCTTTTCCACGTAATTTTCCTAAAATACTATTCAGGACTAACTGATTTTGAAAGCAATCAGGATCGTCTGTCATGTAAAACTGAGACAAGATCGTTTCAGCAGTACATACAAATCTAGACAACTGATTTGGGTTTCCGTCATAAGTAGGAACCATATCAATTGCTGTTTTAAAAATGTTTAGAGCCGCTGCCTCCATTTTCGATAAATGTAGAGCGTTCAAACAAACTTATAACTAAAACAATCGCTAATACCACTATTTTACGATTAAAATAAATGATATCGAGTTAAACTACAATAGAATAACTTTTAACGATTACTTAAAATTAATATTTTATTTATTCAATTATTTTCTTTATTTATTTATATTTATTTTATTTTTTTAATATAGAGTCCTACTCTAGGTACTCTATAATATATTAATACCGTTAGTAAAGTCACAATTAAGTCGACATCAATAATCAATAATTCAGTCAATATAGACAATAAACACATAAATAAGGACAAGGATCTGGACTTACAGAATCAGCATTGCCTCGAACATTTTATTTTTATATAACGGCATTTTATTATTTAGTTTAATCACTTTTTAATTTTTCACACTTATTCTAAGGTTCACTTTTCGCGCACAGTTTACGTACTTTTGATGTTCGAAAAGTCCGTTTTTAGACGCAAAAAGATCCACAAGACTGCGCCACTTAAGTGAGTTCAAGATAGAACACACTTTTTAAAAACTAAAATTAATTTCTCAACTCGCGATAAATGATTTTAATTACCGGAGCCAAGTGTGAGCTGTCTCGGCGATCGATCCAAACTGGCGTTTCTCGAAGCTCGGTGATGCTGCGGTGCCTCGGCGTCGCTGCATCAGCATTTTCGTGAGGGTAAGGAAGGGGACACACATAACACGCGCGTGCGGCGTGCGGCGCGCGCGTGCGTCGTGCGGCGTGCGGCGTGCGGCGTGCGGCGCGCGTCGCACCCGGACGGGGACACGTGCCGTTGGAAATGGCAATATTACCGCTCGAGAAGATTACAAGAACCGACATTTCGAACAAATACATTGCAGAATTTTCGGTCATTATATTTATAGCGGAAATAATTGTAAATAAATGATTGTGATTCACAAATGAAATGCTGAACGGTTGCATTCAAACGCAATAAAATACACAAAGTATTGTGTAAGTCTCGCGCTCGTGGGGTTTCGATGTTATGTAGTTTGTAGTGAACATTTCGTTAACACTAAACAATTCCGTTGTTCGGGACGAAGCCGAACGTTCGGCCTCATACGTATAAATACCCTCTCACACATACATTTTTAGAAAATCAGCCAAAGTATAAATAATTAATTAAATACATAAATACAATACATAGTGTAGGCATTGTTATGTAGGCACGAGTGTGTATGCGGCAATATTTTAAAATAGATTCAGGTTTTATTGAAAAGCAATATTGGAGACGCTCTCTTTTATTTATTTACGATAATGTAAATATGCATAACTTAGAACTCAACAGTAGGTCGCGTCGAGTCGTGTCGCGTCGCGTCGTGTCACGTCGCATCGCGTCGCGTCGTGTCACGTCGCGTCGTGTCACGTCGCGTCGCGTCGCGTCGGCGCGTCACCGCGGGAGTATAGGCGTGAGTAACGGGTGCGCCGAACGAGGCGACCCTATGAAGCAGTCCCAGGTTATGCCTTACTTACTTGATGTACACAAACAGTGATGCTTTGGTAATATTACATTGTATGAGGTATCAATCTAAGGACACACAAGAGGGGCGTGACACACGTGACATATTTTAAAGGAGGCTATTTTTATTTGTATTGGAGTGGCTCCACTTGCCGTATGTTTGTGCAATATCATCATTATTTAGTAGACATTCCACCAATTCGTACGAAGCGTTTCGGTTCCACGTTTATAGTGCGTACCGCTAAGGAATGGAACTCATTGCCGTCTTCTCTGTTTCCTGATAACTACAATCTGGGTAACTTCAAGGCCGGAGTGAAGAGGTATCTTCTAGATCTACGTGCTCCATCTTCGGCCACATAGTCGCTTAACGTCAGGCGATGGTGGTCAAACGTAGATCTAACGTATGAAAAAAAGAAATAACATTTCAAGGAGTCATTGTTCGTTCCAAATAGTCCGGTCAATTTAGACCAAAAAATGAGAGTGAAGTTACATAAAATCCCAACAAGCTGGAAATCACTAAAATTGTTCAAAACATAATTATAAACAATGTTTAAAAGTTCCCCATCATTCCCGTGTATAGAAAAAAAATTATTCAAGGTCAAAGGTCAAAAAAATGAGTTTTTCGCGATTTTCAGCAAAACGGTAAGTTTTATCATAAAAACACCTCAGACAAAAATTGTAGATCATAGAATTATCCATAAAAAATGTATCAATACTTTTTTTCTTACGAGCCACCGTTTCTGAGATATAACGATTCAAAAAGTTATAAAAGTCGTTATCGTCATAATATGCACGGTGGCGTGGACACGTGTGCATATTATGACTATATACATACAAATAACTTTAAACGAGAAACTCATTTTTTTGACCTTTGACCTTGAATAATTTTTTTTCCATACACGGGAATGATGGGGAACTTTTAAACATTGTTTATAATTATGTTTTGAACAATTTTACTGATTTTCAGCTTGCTGGGATTTTATGTAACTTCGAATGTCTAAATTGACCGGACTAAAACAACTACTGATAAAATATACATCGACGGTTCGCGTATCTAAGCAATTGTAGATTTTAAATAAAAAATATTAACAAAAATATTTTGTATAGAGTTTTTGTGTAATCTAAAATATCTCGGTCTCCAAAATAATAATATAAAAGCAGTAGGATTTACAATGTACACACTTTCAGTGAGTATTTGTGTGCTCGAGACTAAAAACACCGGCGAGAGTCGAGAGACAAACAAATAATTAAATAAATGTTGATCGAACTTGACTTTGTCGATAACTTTACACTTAAACAGGACTTACAAAGACAATCTATTTATTTCTGCCTCTTTCCTTTAATTCTCTTGGTGAAAGAGATAGAAATAAACATGTCATTGTGTCGTTTGCGTAAAGGGGTGCGTCGTGTTTGTAAAGATAGGATGGACAGATAGGTACAGACATCAATCTACATACAAAGTGCGCTCCAGCAACGCACACATAGACACCGCTCACGGACACGATATCTGGGCGCAGTTGGGCTCAGTGCGAGCGCGAGGGCCATCCGCTTGAGACACGCGTCCGGGAACATTTTGTGCAAAAACGGAGCAACAAATAAAATAATTTTATAACTTTTTTGTAGTATAAGCTGTGTAAGTGTTGTGTTCAATAATCTAATGAGGAAGATGTAAATTTAAGTACATCGCATGTCTTCAAACATCCTTTATCCAATAATAATGATAACTGCAAAAAAATATGTTGATATCTTATAAAGTATGCAATGGAATCAGGCGTGACGTTGCGGAAATTCATCTCAAAACTGAAACGCAATGAAAATATATAGTGTAATCCCGCTGAACTAACAACAACACTCTTTGCAGCAACTCGGACTCTCGTTCCAGCGTTCGGCGAGTCGACACCTGATGATGCCTCGTGCAGACGGCGAAACACGTGTCGTACAAAGAGTGTTGTTGTTAGGAACTAACAACAACCGACATAATATTCAGGCAGCGCAGCGGGCGCGCGCAATCAATATAACAACCCTAGCGCGACCGCCGAGCGTAGGTATGAAAAGTGAAGTACCCATGAGATTGACTTGTGTACCTTTTTTGTGCTTTGGCTAACCGTGGATACTTTACGTACTGTATTATAAGCGAGTATATAGGCGAGCGTGTGAGCCGAGCGCACTCTCACCCGAGGGAAGGCGGCGAGGCCGACGGATCACGCTCGCCTGGAACATACCGATCCATCCACCGATCGTCACTAGAACACGCCCAGATTATATGATTATGTACAAATACACCTCTATACTACATGTGACAGTATTTTTTGTTATATTTCGTTCCAATACAATTTGTTACAAAGAAGTAACATGGCCGCTAACAAAGTTTAAAACCTTTACAAAAGGATTGAAGAGCGCGATGCAGTACTACTGTACTTACAATATAAACTGTGAGCTGTCTGTGTGCTGTACTTAACTTGTCCTCAATATGTCGGTGCTGACAAAACAAATTCATGGTAAATATTCAGTTGTACGCCATTATCCGCACTGTTTTGAACGGATGAGTGACAACATGAACATTATCTATGATAGATTTCTTGATATATTTGTGTCGCGTGTCAGTATGAAGCCCTCGCTCATGGGCTCGGTACTCGAGCGGTCGTTTATTTGTGTCGCGTGTCAGTACGAAGCCCTCGCTCATGTGCTCGGTACTCGAGCGGTCGTTTATTTGTGTCGCGTGTCAACACGAAGTCCTCGCTCATGTGCTCGGTACTCGAGCGGTCGTTTATTTGTGTCGCGTGTCAGTACGAAGCCCTCGCTCATGTGCTCGGTACTCGAGCGGTCGTTTATTTGTGTCGCGTGTCAACACGAAGTCCTCGCTCATGTGCTCGGTACTCGAGCGGTCGTTTATTTGTGTCGCGTGTCAGTACGAAGCCCTCGCTCATGTGCTCGGTACTCGAGCGGTCTTTTATTTGTGTCGCGTGTCAACACGAAGCCCTCGCTCATGTGCTCGGTACTCAAGCGGTCGTTTATTTGTGTCGCGTGTCAACACGAAGCCCTCGCTCATGTGCTCGGTACTCGAGCGGTCGTTTATTTGTGTCGCGTGTCAGCATGAAGCCCTCGCTCATGTGCTCAGTACTCGAGCGGTCGTTTATTTGTGTCGCGTGTCAGTACGAAGCGCTCGCTCATGTGCTCGGTACTCGAGCGGTCGTTTATTTGTGTCGCGTGTCAGTACGAAGCGCTCGCTCATGTGCTCGGTACTCGAGCGGTCGTTTATTTGTGTCGCGTGTCAGTGCGAAGCGCTCGCTCATGTGCTCGGTACTCGAGCGGTCGTTTATTTGTGTCGCGTGTCAGTACGAAGCGCTCGCTCATGTGCTCGGTACTCGAGCGGTCGTTTATTTGTGTCGCGTGTCAGTACGAAGCGCTCGCTCATGTGCTCGGTACTCGAGCGGTCGTTTATTTGTGTCGCGTGTCAGTACGAAGCCCTCGCTCATGTGCTCGGTACTCGAGCGGTCGTTTATTTGTGTCGCGTGTCAGCACGAAGCCCTCGCTCATGTGCTCGGTACTCGAGCGGTCGTTTCGTTGCACTAGTAGTTTAGTAACTCGTTGTAAATAACCAACAGTCATAAATTAATAATACTTATTATGTTGTTATTGTAAGATGGCCTCCCCTCGATGAACCCCTTTAACGTTGAAATTTAAATTTATTTTTGTTTTATAATGTTAACTGTTGTATTATAAAATTGTAAAATAATATATAAAGTTAGTGTAACAATAAGTAGCTTGTATTTTATTGTTATCATTTTGTACCTTAATGCCAAGTGATGAGGTACGCACGTACGTATGTGCGCGCGCGTGAGTAACGTCTTGTTGCACCGTTGAGGACACCTGTGTACTGCTATCTGCACTGAAGTTCTACAATTTTGGAATAATATGTTACATTCAGTCAGCAGCGCCACCAACACGAGTGTCACGAGTGACCCGACGGCCGCCGGCGCCGGCGCTACACTACTGAAGAAGGCGCCAGCGGCGCCGGCGGCGCCACTGTTATGCTAACTGCGATCCATGGATCGATTGTAAAATATAATATACCTATTCTCATTGCAACAAGGTACTATTCTGTAAACTTTTTAAAAATACTCGATAGCATGGGCGCAGTGAGGAAGGCCTACGCGAGTGTGGGAGTGAGGGCTCGGCCCCCGGACTGCGCCCCTGCTCGCGAGCAGCGGGCGGCGCCCCCGGGCGCGGTAGGAGACGTTAAATAAATAATTGCAATTAATTTAAATAAATATTGTACGGACGCCGTTTATAAGTGTTTCATTTAAAGTCGCCCTTGTTCCGCCGCGCCGTAATGCCATTGAGACCTAATCGACTATTAGCAGGCCTAGCGCACTCCGCACTGTAGTAGCAGGCCTAGCGCACCCCGCACTGTAGTAGCAGGCCTAGCGCACTCCGCACTGTAGTAGCAGGCCTAGCGCACTCCGCACTGTCGTAGCAAGCCTAGCGCACCCCGCACTGTAGTAGCAGGCCTAGCGCACTCCGCACTGTGGTAGCAGGCCTAGCGAACTCCGCACTGTCGTAGCAGGCCTAGCGCACTCCGCACTGTAGTAGCAGGCCTAGCGCACTTCGCACTGTAGGTACGAAGCTAATAAGTACATAGCCGGACACCGACGGCGGGTCGCGCGTCGTTACACGTGCCGCGTCAGAAGAGCTAAGAGCGGCGCGGTAGAAAGAGGCGCTCTGTAGGTTAATATGACTGGTAGGTGCAGCGCTACGCGAGATGAATTGAATTGTATTGCGTCATAGCAAAAGTCGCTCTTTGTTTAAATTTCATTGCGGAGTGATGCTTCTGTCCCTTAGTATTCCGTGCTAGTACGTTCCTGCTTGGTACTGAGGACCTACTACGCGTGTACATCAATACAATACATTATTGCACATTAAAACATATTGCTGAAAAGAGTACCTCATACATTACATCTTAGAAGGCCGGTCTTATCGATTTTAAGCGATTTCTTCCAGACTATCTCTGGATATAACTTACTATCGCCATTCAAAAGCACTATAATTGAACATTGGACTGGCGCTGCACATATTTTGGGTACGCGTGGAGCTTTCCACCAGGCGTACGACCTCGTTACGTCATCATAAAAAGCCATTGCCCTAAAAAAATATTGGGAAATAGCTCAATAGGGAGAATCACGTAATAATATCACAAGAGTGAGTGATTTCCGCGCGAACCTAAACAGGAAAGGTCACGTACACCCGATACAATATTACCTGCATTACGGACACGAATGAAGAAAGCAGATAAGAGCGACCTATGCGTTTTATATACCTATTTATGACGGTCCGTCTGTCTGTATATATATATATTTCACTGTAACCATATTGCAATTTACCTGTTACGTAAGGAGTTTCTAAGATATATTACAATATCTTATTAACAAAATGAAAACTGACTTCAATCTTAATGCATCTGAGTCCTAGATCGAATTTTGATGAAATTTGTATGGGACCACTTTGTAGCTATACCTACTGAACCCAAAAGTTTATAAATGACGGAGTTCTGAGGTAACAAACATAAAAAACAATCGAAATGTCAACCTCCTCCTATTTTGAAATTGGTAAAAATACTGACTGACAAGATAATGTGTAACTAGTAGGTACACGTGGTAGTGCTAGCAAATTTACAATGTTTCATGTGGACCTACTAGTAGTGTAAACAAGTTTTCTAGCTACGAGATATAATGAAATGAAATGAGATATAATGATGAAATAGCAGTAGGTACATAGCAGTATACGCAAACATAAAATGAAGACATAAGGTAAGTAGGTACCTATGTGTTGCTATATTCTTCTTGTTAGTCGTTTCACTGTCGTCGGAGCGCGGCGGTCGCTGCGTAACTGAATGACGAGACGAGAGTTGATGGTAAGCAATACGCCAGCCCATACTAATAACAGCAACACCCAGAACTATGTTTTGCAAAATCCTGCGCGGCGCTGCACTGCGCTCGTCACCCTGAGACAATTAGCTGTTGGGGTCTCATAATGCCCAGTAATTTCGCCGGCTACAATGCCCTTCAAACCGGAACACAGTAATGCTTGCGCACTACTGCTTGGCAGCTGAATAATTGGCAAAGCGGTGGTACCCACCCAGACGGCCTCTCGCATACCTACGAGAAACCTACCACCACTCTTCTCTGACGGCTGTCTTTCTAGTGCATTCGTGCAGGGGTTGTTCAATGGCCCTTCTGGTTTGTCCATCACATGGCGATCTCCCGCGCTCTGGTGGCCACGACTCTGCCCTGAACCAACCACCGTTCTATGGACACGCTCCCACGTCGGGATATGTGCCCAATGAAAGATAGTATTCCAGCTTGTACTATGGAAGATAGACGTTGGTTGATGCAGAATTCTTGGAAAATGGAGGCGTGTGTACGGTGCTCAGTCCACGACACTCCAAGCACTCTTCTCTAGCACCACATCTCGAGAGCGTCTATCTTTTTCTCGTATAGAAATATGGGGAATATAAGCCGAGCTGTATATGACGAGACGGATCTTTATGGCGTTGGCAAATTGGCAATGTTACAATTCCTCCGTATTGTTCCGGCCGATTCCTACTTACACTCCTAGCCATTAGGTACCACATCGCTGTATGGATAATACCTGATCTGTATACTGCGTATTACTTACATACAAAAAAGGGGTCATTTCATTAAACCAAAATCAACTCTACTTTCTTTGTACCTACCTATCTACCTATATAACATATAAGTAAAACCACGTGCAGCAACTAGTTTCCTACTGAAACCATTCAACCGATTTCTTAAATTACTAATCAACGCAAAACGATCCTTACTACTACTAGATAAGAGCTATTGACAACTATAGTGATCGTCGGTGTCCACTCGGATGTCCTCACCGGCCGATAAGGGGCAGGATATAGGGCGGGGGCGGAGACACCAGCGCACACTGAACCAGAACTCCACAATGAAAGGATTCCTCTTGATCTGTGCTGTGGTGGCGCTCGGCCAGGTGAGCAGAAACATTTTCAATTTCATTTGATTTATTATTATTACCTACCAACTAAATAAGCGCAATAGCATTAAATGCGACTTACTGAACCTGGTGGGAAGCAGTCATGCCATCTAAAAACCTGAACTCCATACGTGGCAACAGTATACGTAAGTAAATATTGATCTTTTCTGACTACATTTTTTGAGACGTGTTCACTCTTTTTCAGAACGCGAATGCGCAATACGCGTACGTCCTGCCACCTGCCGCCCCCGCGTGCGGCTGCGCGTACCCCGCCGCCGGCCCCTGCGCGTACCCCGCCCCCGCTCCCTGCGCCTACCCCGCCGCCGCTCCTCTCGTGTACTCGGCCGCCCCGTGCGGGTGCGCCGCTCCCGCGCCGCTCATCCTCCCCGCGCCGAGCTACGGTTGCGGCTGCGCGTCGGTGGCCCCCGCTCTCGCCGCCGTCGCCCCCGCTCTCCCGACGCTGGCTCCAGTCCTCGCCGTAAGTTTGAGCGAGTCCATCGCGGCGACACTACCTCCTCTGCTCGAGGCGGCGCTGCCGACAGTGCTGACGTCAGCACTGTCTGCGGCCGGGCCGCTGCTCCAGGCCGCGCTGCCGTGCGGCTCACCCGCCCCCTGCGCGCTGCCCGCACCCTGCGCGCTGCCCGCACCCTGCGCGCTGCCCGCCCCCTGCGCGCTGCCCGCCCCCTGCGCGCTGCCCGCCCCCTGCGCGCTGCCCGCCCCCTGCGCACTGCCCGCTTCCTGCGCGCCGCCGGCCCCCTGCGCGCTGCCCTGCGCGCTCGCCCCGCCTCCGATGTACGCGGCGCCGCTCCCGACGCCGCCGGCGCTATATTCTTGCGGCGCACCCGCTTGTCTGCCCGCCACTTTCTGCTACTAAATTTCTTTAAATATTGTTTTTCTAATAAATAAAACTTTATATATGGCAGTTCTTATTATCTGTAAGTTCTATAACTACAGGTAGGAATGGAAGGACCTCACAAAAATGAAATCAGACATCCAGCAATCTTCGAACTGAGCACTGAAGATTAACATCGATATGGGAGAAAACCCGCGTCCCAGCAGTGGAAACGTAATAGGCTGATGAAGTCTTGCTGGGAACAAACTGAACATAAGTTCTAATCAAGTCGTAGACGTGTGTATAGGTAGGTACTTGTACCTTGTACTATATTTATTCTGCGGTAGGTAATATATGAGTATAATCTATACTTACAATAAAACTGAAACGAGGCAACTACTATACATTTTTTTTTAATTTTGATCTCTAAACTGGCCTGTACACAGGCCTAGCTTAAAAGAACATTAAATAGGTTACAGTATGTGAGTGCACGACCTTCTCGAAGAGAACACAGCAAGCTAATTAAAATGAAACTGTTGATTATGGTACACTACGAAAATTTTTAAATGAGAAAATGGATATGAAGAAATAGCAAATAAAAATATAGATTACATTGAAGATATTTTTGAATATATGAGCGGCAGAACCAAAAATGCAGTTTTTAAATTGTTTGTCTGTCTGCGATAAACTCAGAAACTAAGGCACGAAATTAAATGCAGTATTTTGAAATATGTTTAATGGAGTCCGGCGCTACACATAGGTTTTGTTTCATCAAAATCGGTCCAGGAATATTGAAGTTATGACGCAATTTAGGAAAAACTATACATGTCCACTATAAGTTGACCCCGGAACATACCGGACCCTTAGTACACAAGGCTCAGCTAAAACTGGATTCTTGCTTTACTTGAGAATTAAAGGATTGGTTGGCATGCCGTTTTCTAAAAAATGTTTTGTTGAATCCTAGGCTACAACGAGATAGAACGGGATCGACACAGGAGAGTGACGGTTACGGGTTACGAGAGGTACGTTAAAGGGATTGGTGCGAGTAGGTAACAGGATAGAAGGATGGTAACGAAATATGAGGGGGACGGTCCCGGGTTAGGAGGTGTCGGTAACGGGATATAACGGGGATAGAAGCGGGACGGTAATGGTATGGAAAAGAACGTGATCTGGATATGAGCGGCACGAAACCAGGAGCGGGACAGTGAAGGGACAGGAGCGGAGCGGGAGCAGGAGCGGGATTAGGATGGGATGGAAAATTGTCGGGAACAGGTTAGATTACTTCAGTAGGTACGCGTACGACGTCGCGGCCAACGGCTAGTTATATATATATACCTAATGTTTTCATATTTTGAGCACTAATCCATGTGCTGTGAATGAACTGATGAAGAATTTATTTAAGAAAACAACATGTAAGTAATAATAGTAAAAATCATTTATTATTTAAACCTTTGGTTACAGAATTTAAACACATTTAAATTCTAAACAAGCTTTGATCGACGCGCGAACATTCGACAGTTTTTACTAAATATAAAAAGAACGGAATTCGCGCGTCGCACCCACAACCGACTACAATACTAAATAATATAGGAAAGTCCTGCTGTCTGTCTGTCTGTCCACGTGGATATTGAAGTCGGACACATGTTCAACAACCGTGGCGGATTTTTGAATAGAAAATGTTTGCTCATGTCAACACTAGATGACAGCATGTGCAAACAAATATTGTTAAGTTCCAAGAACCCAGGACGAGCACAAAAGGCTCGGCTCACCTCTGAGGTACCTATTACATTTTGTGCGACTTCAGTCGTTTAAATACAACAGTGCGAGATACTTTGTCAAAGTTCAATACATTTGATAACAATTTTATCGAATGTTTAATGCGCGACAAGGATCTGAATGGACACGATCTATCTGTTTTTTTATATCGCATATAGCTTGTTGTGTTTGACCACTATCTGGCCTGGTGTGATGTTAAGCGACGATGTAGCTGTAGATTGAGCACATAGACCTAGAGGAAGAAGGCAGCTAGTTGAGCGACTGCTCAGATCGGTCTCCTTGATGGTTCACCGAACAACATCCCGAAACACAACTAAGTCGCTTGATGGCTGTGTTCGGTGGATGGTATTCATCGCGACAGTGGCGCGCTCACTAAACGACATACATGTTCATACAGATTCTTGTCGCACTATAGGTACTTTAACCGTTGGACAGCAGACGCAAAACATCTAAAATTATAACAAAATTGAAAGAAAAACAAACAACTACCCACTACGGAGCGGACATGCATCTCTTTACGCTAGGACTAGGCTAGAAACGTTTTGATACTTGATGTTGCTTCGTAAAAATAAAAATATATTTTAATGCATCTCTTTTTTTTCGCGACTACTGCGATTTTCTTTTTAATTCTTTCAAAACTATGTATTATTCACAAAACAAAATAATATTATTTTCTATTCAAGTATTAAAACCTATCTACCCATACAAAATACCACAGTTCGTGACAAGAAATACAGTCGACAACAAAACTCGACTGCACATATTTTGACTAGATTGTTTATTATCAAAAATTAACTCTGGAATTGAGGTGTTTTCGGAGATTCTGTAGTCTCAGATCGTTTAAATTAAAATAAGATAACGTTGGCTAAATTAAAAATAATATATTGTTATATATATAGCCTGTTATTTCGTCTTAATAAAAAGGTCATTATAAATTTAATAAAAAGTCGTGAATATAATCGGAAAACATTTAAATATCAAAATGGGAAGAATAATTTATTATTATTTTATACTTCAGTGGAATGAAACTTGTCAAAATGATCTGAGAAAAATATATTTGAGTGTCGTCGATAATAATGGTATTGTCTGCAGGTTCCGGCGGGAACAGGCAACGATTTTGTGACGATTGTGTTTAATAAAATCAGTCTTGATGGATTTCTAAACTAAAACATGTTTGATTTACTCTTCATTATAAATAAATTAATATTAAATATTGATATTCATGTTTTATTGTTATGGGAATGTGCATTTTGAACATGTTTAAGTAAGGAATCACTATATTTATGTATATATTTGGTATCAAAATACATTGAATCAAGGTATCCCTTATTGTATTTTATCTTGTGCGCCAAATATATTTTGTAAAAATCGTATGCCGCACTAAAATTTTAGCAATATTCAAGATCTGTCTCTTTTAATATGACCACTATAGTGGCAGCTCCAGCCGACGCACAAAATCGCCACCCGTTCTCACTCACCTGGCTGCCACAACAACATTTATCAAATAAGTTGTTCACTTTTGCCGCCGGTTGTACGTCAGAGTCACCTAACTGTGGCACATTGCTTTGAGACTTCCAAACATTAAAATGGATGCCGCGACCAAAGTACCGGATGTACTGTACAAGTACACACGGTACTTTGCTCTAGGACGGCGTCATAAACACGTAAATACAAAACCCCTTAAATTTCTAATTTGGCCGAATGATTGCACTAACATCTACTCTAGACTAACAATGGCTTTCTATGACACTTTCTGATATACATTATGACACCGGATATATCATTTCCAAATGTAAAACGTGCATTTGCAGCGACACGTCCGGAACTTAAAGTTTATCAACATTTATTATGCATTTTTTCTTACGATTGTACATACAAAATGAGTTTCAATTTAACAAAATGAAAGTTTTTTGGCTAATTGTAAGATTGTATCATTCAAGTGTCAAAATGTTAAATAAGGAAAGAGATAAACAATATCCTGCTATCCTGTTACATGACTAGACATTAAAAATAGTCGAAACAAGAAAGTAAATAGGTACTTTATCTCAATGAATCAAACATAAGTTAGTTTAATTTTTGTACTTGCAAAAATTAACCACCAGCAAGAGGCGTCTAGTAACATCTGATATTGTCCGAGGGACGCGTATCGCTAGTAAGTGAGCCACATTTTGAACGTTCTACTCACAAATTGGGTATTCTTATAACGTTTCAAGAAATCGCATACAACAATTATTATTTTACCATTCTCAAATGAAGTAGAGCAACCTATCTAAGGTTTCCTTAAAGATATCACTTTTTGTAAACCCCCATTTGTTAAGCCCCAACACAAAAAGAGGGGTGTGTTATAACTTTGACGCCTATGTATGTCTGTTTGTGGCTGTCTGCAGTAGTTCCCAAACGGATGAACCGAGATGTTACTTCACACATAACATCCTCTTCACAAATAAAGATTAAGCATAAAATTGAATTTTAGAATCAGATTTGACCACCACCCCTTCCCTTCTCTCCTCCCCGCTCTAAGTACAGTCAGCAGCAATCATAGCATTAGCTATACATTTTGAATTTTTGAATCCCATCATTGCACGCGTTAATTAATGCGGATGTTTAACCACTTGCATACATACAGCAGTTGGTTTTAACAATCAAATTAAAATTTAATGATTGTATTAAGAACGGTACATACCACACAAACGGTCGGCCTTCCAAATGCTGGCCGCAGCAAAATTTGCTTGACCTAGCAAATTTGTTATCAGTGACGCGAGCGCCGCCGCCCGCCGGCCGCTACGAGCGCAACACAAAATTGAAAATGTTTGGTGACCCCTTAAAAGCTACTCTCGTACCCAGCGATAAGGCACTATCTAGCTTGCGGTAACTATCGAACTTTAAACAAAGAAATGAACGTGCCCCCCGATTCAGAACCTCTAATAGTAGAACAGTAACGAATACCGAATCGATTCCACTGGATATCGATCTTATGTTGTGCCTTTCCGAGCTATTCCGCCTCGAGAATTCGACACGGTTTCGGGTACAATACTGGTATCGATTACATGTTGCAATTACATTTGAAATTTGTTTTGTGTGCAATATTTTAGA
>OX621216.1:9262605-9270105 GCA_951640565.1 Petrophora chlorosata | reverse complement strand
TAACCTAACCTAACCTAACCTAACCTAACCTAACCTAACCTAACCTAACCTAACCTAACCTAACCTAACCTAACCTAACCTAACCTAACCTAACCTAACCTAACCTAACCTAACCTAACCTAACCTAACCTAACCTAACCTAACCTAACCTAACCTAACCTAACCTAACCTAACCTAACCTAACCTAACCTAACCTAACCTAACCTAACCTAACCTAACCTAACCTAACCTAACCTAACCTAACCTAACCTAACCTAACCTAACCTAACCTAACCTAACCTAACCTAACCTAACCTAACCTAACCTAACCTAACCTAACCTAACCTAACCTAACCTAACCTAACCTAACCTAACCTAACCTAACCTAACCTAACCTAACCTAACCTAACCTAACCTAACCTAACCTAACCTAACCTAACCTAACCTAACCTAACCTAACCTAACCTAACCTAACCTAACCTAACCTAACCTAACCTAACCTAACCTAACCTAACCTAACCTAACCTAACCTAACCTAACCTAACCTAACCTAACCTAACCTAACCTAACCTAACCTAACCTAACCTAACCTAACCTAACCTAACCTAACCTAACCTAACCTAACCTAACCTAACCTAACCTAACCTAACCTAACCTAACCTAACCTAACCTAACCTAACCTAACCTAACCTAACCTAACCTAACCTAACCTAACCTAACCTAACCTAACCTAACCTAACCTAACCTAACCTAACCTAACCTAACCTAACCTAACCTAACCTAACCTAACCTAACCTAACCTAACCTAACCTAACCTAACCTAACCTAACCTAACCTAACCTAACCTAACCTAACCTAACCTAACCTAACCTAACCTAACCTAACCTAACCTAACCTAACCTAACCTAACCTAACCTAACCTAACCTAACCTAACCTAACCTAACCTAACCTAACCTAACCTAACCTAACCTAACCTAACCTAACCTAACCTAACCTAACCTAACCTAACCTAACCTAACCTAACCTAACCTAACCTAACCTAACCTAACCTAACCTAACCTAACCTAACCTAACCTAACCTAACCTAACCTAACCTAACCTAACCTAACCTAACCTAACCTAACCTAACCTAACCTAACCTAACCTAACCTAACCTAACCTAACCTAACCTAACCTAACCTAACCTAACCTAACCTAACCTAACCTAACCTAACCTAACCTAACCTAACCTAACCTAACCTAACCTAACCTAACCTAACCTAACCTAACCTAACCTAACCTAACCTAACCTAACCTAACCTAACCTAACCTAACCTAACCTAACCTAACCTAACCTAACCTAACCTAACCTAACCTAACCTAACCTAACCTAACCTAACCTAACCTAACCTAACCTAACCTAACCTAACCTAACCTAACCTAACCTAACCTAACCTAACCTAACCTAACCTAACCTAACCTAACCTAACCTAACCTAACCTAACCTAACCTAACCTAACCTAACCTAACCTAACCTAACCTAACCTAACCTAACCTAACCTAACCTAACCTAACCTAACCTAACCTAACCTAACCTAACCTAACCTAACCTAACCTAACCTAACCTAACCTAACCTAACCTAACCTAACCTAACCTAACCTAACCTAACCTAACCTAACCTAACCTAACCTAACCTAACCTAACCTAACCTAACCTAACCTAACCTAACCTAACCTAACCTAACCTAACCTAACCTAACCTAACCTAACCTAACCTAACCTAACCTAACCTAACCTAACCTAACCTAACCTAACCTAACCTAACCTAACCTAACCTAACCTAACCTAACCTAACCTAACCTAACCTAACCTAACCTAACCTAACCTAACCTAACCTAACCTAACCTAACCTAACCTAACCTAACCTAACCTAACCTAACCTAACCTAACCTAACCTAACCTAACCTAACCTAACCTAACCTAACCTAACCTAACCTAACCTAACCTAACCTAACCTAACCTAACCTAACCTAACCTAACCTAACCTAGGGGTGTTCTTACACCCGTGACATATTATTTAATTTATAAATATTAGTTTTAATAATTTAATTTAATTTATCAATTGACATATTAAGCTAAGCTTAATTTGACAATATAATATTATATAATTAAAATTTATTAAATTCATCACAATGGCCGGTATGATGCGCACGCCCGCAAAAAAGGCCATTGCTGAAATCAGTGTTGGTTCCCCTGATTCCCCGGGAAAGACAGAGGAGGCAGGTCCCTCCCAGCTCTCCTCCCAGCTAAATAGGACACGTAATATTAGGAGCCCCGCAAGGATCGGTGTCGCCGCGGTTGCCACCGAGGACCGCTCAACCGCGAAGTCCGGGCCCACCGCCGAAGCGGAGCCCGCGCAGGGGGACGGCGAGACTAGCCTTACCCTAGTCTACAGCCCAACCCCAAGCGTGCGGCGAAGCATAGGCGAATGGGAAACCGTGAAAGCGAAGAGCAAGCCGCGGACGTATGCAGCGCTGGGGACCGCCGCCGCCACCTCTGGTACAAAACAGGGGACGGCGGCGTCCTCGCGCGAGCATGCCCGCGTGCTTAAGCCCTCGGTGGAGACCGTGGCGAGCCCACCAAAACAGCTCAGCCGTGTGGCGGAGGCCAGAGCCTGCCTCAACAAAGCAAAACTGCACCTTTCAAACTCGCGCAACATCAGCACCGTGATTAAAACGGAGGTGACGCAGGCTCTGGACCGCCTCTACAACCTAGTCAAAGAAGCGGAAAAGGGGAAGGAAAAGACCGTTGACCAAGGGAAGCAGGAAGAGCCAACAAGAAGAGCAGAAGAGGAAGGGGAAAAGAACGAAAAGGAATTCAAAAGCCTTTTAGGAAAACATATGGTTTTGCTAAGGGAAAACGGCGAAAAAATGCGAGTCTTAAAAGAAACCCTCGACAAGGCGCATGCAGCAGGACACGTTAGACCGCAAAATGAGGGAATAGAGAAGCTTTTGGGCGAAGTGCGAGAGCTGCGCCAGGCCACCGCAGAGACGGGCAGAAGAGTCTCATCACTGCAGGACGCAGTGCCGTCCTATGCGGATGTCCTGGCAAGACCTACCGGCATGACCACGCCAACAAGACTTCGCCCAAAGCACTCTATAATCGTATCCTCCGATATAGAGAAAGACACCAGTGACGAAGTGCTCGGGAAAGTACGTGAAGCGCTTGAAGCAAAGACGAACGGCCTGCAAGTAACAAGGATCCAAAAAATCAAAAATCAAAAAATAGTTCTGAGCTGCGCCAGTAAAGACGAACTGAAGAAGGTGACGGACAAAATCACGGCAAAAAACAAAAACCTCACCGTGGAGGAAGCCAAAAATAAGGATCCGTTGATCATAGTAAAGAACCTCCTCACCTTCAACAAGGACGAGGAGATAGTGGCGTCCCTCAGATCCCAGAACTCGGGCCTGTTGGGAGATCTATCGGATGAAGAGTTCAGGGCGGTAGTGAGGTACAGACGTAAGGCCAGGAACCCGCACGAGAACCATGTCGTGCTTCAGGTGTCGCCCAAAGTATGGCAAAGACTGACGGTGGCTAAGCGCGTGCACATCGACCTGCAATATGCGGTGGTCTTAGACCAGTCCCCACTCGTACAGTGCACGAGATGCCTGGGGTATGGGCACGGTCGCAGGCTATGCAAGGAACCAGCGGACCTGTGTAGCTATTGCGCCGGCCCGCATCTCCGTGCAAACTGCCCGGCATACCTAACGGGGGAGACCCCAACCTGCCGCAATTGCAGGTCAGCAAAGTGCAACGAAACTGGCCACAACGCCTTCGACGGAGAGTGTCCCGTGCGCAAACGCTGGGATGCCATTGCCCGATCGAGCGTAGCATACTGCTAACGACACGGGCACCCCAATCACCACGGAGGATGCGACACCTGAGCACACATGCGTTAAAAAATACAAAGTGGTGCAGGTCAACCTACAGCGGAAGAGGCTTGCAACACAGGAGCTCTTCTTGGAAGCCCAAAAGAGAGGCGTCAGCTTTGCTCTGGTCCAGGAGCCCTACATCGGGTCGGAAGGAGAGCTCAAGCGGTATAGTGGTACGCGAATCGTGCAGAGAGAGGCAAATAGGACCAAGCCAGTTAAGGCTGCTATTGTTGTATTCGACGAGGAAATTGAAATCCTAAGTAACCACACTAGGATATCGGAAAATATAGCAATAGCGGTCTTAAAAACAGATAAATGGCAAATCGAAGTCTGCTCTGTATACTTTGAGGGCAGTTTACCGCTTGAGCCATACCTGGAGGGACTACGGGCGCTTCTGGATCCGGTGCAGACTGGCAAAGTCTTAATTGGAGGCGATATAAATGCGTGGAGCACGTGGTGGGGTAGCGCAGTGGAAAATGAAAGAGGGGAACTTTATAGAGGCTTCCTAGACGAGATGGATATGTGCATCCTGAATCAGGGGACTGACCCCACGTTCGACACAATCCGGGGAGAACAACTCTTCACGAGTTGTGTCGACGTGACTGTCTGCTCGCCAAACATGTTACGACACGTTGCGGGTTGGCGAGTAGACAAGTCGGTTACCTGTTCGGATCACAATGCCATCACATTCTCCTTAAATCTAGAGAAGCCTCAGGAAGAGAAGAAGCAAAAGTCCACCCGCGTCTACAACACCCGTAAAGCCGACTGGGGTCGGTTCACCGAGGAACTCAAGAACGAATTGGACGGAAATGGTATTACTGTGGGAAACATCTCTGGAATACTAACCTCTGAACACCTCGAAGACAGTATAAAAACTTACATAAAGTGTATTCACAGAGCCTGCAGTAATACTATACCATTACTTAAATCTAATAACAAAAAAGAGTTCTTACCTTGGTGGACCGACGAACTGGAACGCTTGAAGGGTGTTGTGAACACGAAAAGGAGGAGGATAAGATGTGCAGCACCCCGAAGACGCAAGTATGTGGTAGAAGAGTACCTGGAAGAGAAAAGGAACTACGAGCAACAAGCCAGCAAAGCCCAGACAGAAAGCTGGAAGCAGTTCTGCACCAAACAGGACAGAGAAAGTATGTGGGACAGCGTGTACAGGGTGATCAGAAGCAAGACAGAGAGACGAGAAGACCAACTCTTGGAGGAAAACGGAGCCGTTTTAAGTCCGGAGGAGTCAGTTGAGTTGCTAGCCAAAACATTTTACCCAGATGATAATAGATCCGAGGATAGTAATATCCACGAGGCTATTAGGAGGAAAGCGGGAATGCTATGCAACTCAACACCAAACGACACCGACGACCCACCGTTCACGGCGGCTGAACTAAAACGGACTATAAACGGTTTCAACCCCAAGAAGGCTCCAGGACCCGATGGATTCACTGCGGATATCTGCTTTAGAGCAATATTCGCAGGGAAAGAAGTCTTCCTGGAGATCCTCAACAAGTGTCTGTCCCTGTCTTGCTTCCCATCACCATGGAAGGAGGCGGCCGTTGTGGTGCTTCGAAAGCCCGGAAGGACCGATTACAGTCAAGCAAAGTCATACCGACCGATTGGACTTTTGTCGGTCCTGGGGAAAGTCCTAGAAAAAATGGTAGTAAAGAGGATCAGATGGCACTTGCTACCAAAGACGAACCCCAGGCAGTACGGCTTTGTGCCGCAGAGAAGTACGGAGGACGCGCTGTATGACTTCATGCAGCAAGTCCAAACCAACCTGCGGCGCAAGGAACTGACTGTAATCGTGTCTTTGGACATCGAAGGAGCTTTCGATAGCGCCTGGTGGCCCGCCATAAAATGCCAGCTGATCAACTTGAGCTGCCCCCTCAATCTGCGACGCCTGGTAAATAGTTACCTCGAAGGCAGGAGGGTGGTAGTTAATTATGCTGGCAAATCATATGGCAAAACCACCAACAAGGGCTGTATCCAAGGATCGATAGCGGGACCCACATTTTGGAACCTGCTGCTGGATCCGCTCCTCGACGACCTGATTGAAAGAGGCGTATACACGCAGGCGTTCGCAGATGATGTGGTTTTGATGTTCTCCGGGCACTCGGCCCTAAAAATACAAGAACAAGTCAATCTGACCCTCGCGTATGTGCATGAGTGGGGTGTCAGGAACAGGCTTAGATTCGCGGCCCATAAAACCCAAGCAATGGTGGTCACGAGAAAGCTTGTTTTTGACACTCCGATCATGCACATGGGCGGAACTGACATTCCCGTCGTCGACGAAATAAAGCTGCTCGGCCTTACGATAGACAAAAAACTCACCTTCAACACACACGTGTCAAATGTCTGTCGTAAGGCCGCAAACATCTATAAGCAGCTCGCAAGGACGGCGAGAATAGAATGGGGGCTGAACCCGGAGATCATCAAAACCATATACATATCTGTGATAGAGCCCATAATCATGTACGCGTCGAGTGCATGGGCACCAGCAGCAAAGAAAATCATGGTGCAGAAGCAACTGAACGTCATCCAGCGTGGTTTCGCGCTAAAAATCTGTAAAGCCTATAGGACGGTGTCTCTCAACGCAGCACTCGTACTAGCTGGGCTGCTGCCTTTGGACCTCCGGATTCAGGAGGCGGTCCAGCTGTACGAAGCGAAGAGAGGCATACCGACGGCGAGCGACTACGGCAAGCGGCAGATTGAGAGGCGCATCTGCTACCTCGAGGCCCAACATCCGGCCAAAGAAGAAGACGTCGACTTCGACTGCCTAAACGATATGCTGCCCGAAACCATTGAAGACCATAAACTCCCGGAAACCCAAATTTACACAGATGGAAGTAAACTGGAGGGGAAGGTAGGGGCAGCATATACGTTCTGGAAAAATGGCGTCGAAATAAAGACAAAAAAGATGAAGCTGGAGTCGTTCTGCACAGTATTCCAAGCCGAGCTCTATGCACTCTACCAGGCAACAGAGTTACTGCTGAGAGAGAAGCAAGGTGAGGTGGCTGTGCTGAGCGACTCCAGATCAGCTCTGGAAATAGTGCAAAACCCAGACACCTTTCACCCCTTGGCCTTCGCAATAAGACGCAATATTGCTAGTCTCAAGGAAAAGGGGTGCGACATAAGGTTGTTCTGGGTTAAAGCACACGTCGGCGTACCCGGAAATGAAAGGGCGGATGAATTGGCCAAATCAGCGGCCCTCAACATAAAAACCTCCGCGCATTACGACAGATGTCCTATATCGTACGCCAAAAGCGAGATAAGGAGGGAAACCGTCGAAACATGGAGCCGTAGATACGCAGAAGGCACGACAGCCGAGACCACAAAACTATTCCTACCTGACGTCTCACAGGCGATCAGAATAATTAGAAAATTCGTGCTCACTCCGCTCTTGACGCAGGCGATGACTGGACATGGGGGGTTCTCTGCGTACTTGAATCGCTTCAAGTGCAAGGACAACCCCTCATGCATTTGCGAGGAAAACAAAAATGAGTCCATACAACATCTTCTACTGGAGTGCCCCAAGTATGATGCGGACAGGTACGACCTGGAATCAGCTACCAACATGACGTTGACCGCAGCCTCACTTTCCGA